>JAHHFK020003974.1:0-114308 GCA_024533555.2 Aedes koreicus
TAAAATAAATGGTAAAGATTTTATTTAACACTTTCCAATACTTGGGTTATTCCAGACTATAAAGAAAAACATTAGCATTCCACTTGTTCATCAGAATACTTCTGATTAGGCTTATTCGCTATGACAAACTTTACAACTTTGTTTTCCTTTTTTTTCAATTCAACCTGTCTATTTCATCTTTCGAATATCTCTTTCGCTTGTCATTATTTTTCCTCCTGACTTCGAAATCGGTGACTGAGGGGGTGGGCAAGCTTAGTTTTGTTTAAGACAGAGAGAGAGAGAGAGAGAGAGAGAGAGAGAGAGAGAGAGAGAGAATGAATTACTCCGTCGTCAACCACTGGTTGCACAAACTGAACACTTAACATTATACAACGGACAACACAACGCCCGGTGGACCGGTAGAGTTTTCAAGCCCCACCGGCTGGAGCGGAAATTGAGCCTTCACTTTGTGACAGTACGCCTGAACGACTGTGGACGTGGATTACTCTCCCCCCAAAGTATTTTACAATACCAGTCCAATTCTTGCAACCAGATTAAACTTGTTCTGGAATGAAAAAAAATTATTTTAAGATCTCGATTTTCGCCATGTTTTAAAATCGAACCACATTAATCTAATGGGTATTATAATACTTCAAAATATTCGCTTTACAATCATGTTGGATTTTTGTATAGGATAACCATCGAGTTTGTAAACAGTTTGTACTGAAAATGTACTTGTCCTCCACGACCCTCTCATCCACACTAAAAATTAAATTTCGTTTGTGTTACGAAATCAAAAATAGGACTAACAAATCTATTCGTTCTATTCGAAATGTATTCGTACTTTACAAGAAGCTACCTTCGTATTCCATACCACACGCGCAACTGTCAAAAGCACGAAGCATTTGTTGACACAGAAAGAACATTCATAGTGCATTATTTACATCCTGCAAGTTTTAAAGTCCTGTGATCAAAACTCGCGGAAATGGAGTCGAAAGAACAGCTCGTGCGTGATAAAATCTTGCGCATTCATCACGAGAACAAGGATCTCTCGCATCGTTCCATCGCTAAAACGTTGGGAATCGCGAATTCCACGGTGTCGCGAGTGATTAAGCGGTTCGAGGAACGGTTGACCACCGATCGGAAGCCCAGAAGTGAAGGAAAAAGTATTCCGTACAACACCAAAAATCACAACCGCGTAGTTGGGGCCTTCAACCGAAATCCGAACGCCTCCGTTCGGGATGTGGCTAAGAAGCTGCACCTAAGCCGAAGTTTTGTCCAGAAGGCCAAAACTAAGGCTGGGCTTCGAACGTTCAAGGTACAAAAGGCCCCTAATCGCGACGAGAAGCAGAACAAGTCCGCCAAAACCCGTGCCAGGAAGTTGTACCTCAACATGCTGACGAAAGTTGAATGCTGCATCATGGACGACGAAACATATGTGAAGGCCGACTTCAAACAGATCCCCGGCAACCTGTTTTTCACGGCCAAGGATAAGTTCAGCGTTCCGGAGCATGTCCGCACTCAGAAGATGTCCAAATTTGCGAAGAAATTCCTGGTTTGGCAAGCCATCTGCACGTGCGGGAAGCGGAGTGCACCTTTCGTGACCCAGGACACGATGAACGGACAGGTGTACATAAAAGAGTGCCTCCAGAAGCGGCTGCTTCCTCTCCTGAAGGCCCACAACGTCCCAACAATCTTCTGGCCGGATTTGGCCTCATGCCACTACTCCAAGGACGTGCTGAAGTGGTATGCGGACAATAAGGTCAATTTCGTGCCGAAAATGTTCAACCCTCCCAACACTCCGGAGCTCCGCCCCATCGAGAAGTACTGGGCGATTATGAAGCAGCACCTTCTTAAACGACCTAAGGTAGTGAAGACAGTCGAGGAACTGAAGAAAGTATGGGTTTACATGCAAAAAACGGTTGATTCACAGGTTGTGCAGAATCTTATGGCCGGGGTTAAGGCCAAGGTGCGGGCATTTGCGTATGGACTGTAAATAAAATACGAATAAAATGGTAAAATGAAGTTTAATAGTTATTTCTCAATCCCTGAAAATTTGATGGCAATCGGATGAAAACTCGAATTTTGCGAATCAATTTTGTGTGTGGCAATTTCATCGTGGACACCCTTTAATATCAATAGAAGCATAAAGTTGCCAGAAGGCACGAAATGCATCTACGCACTCTTATTTTTACCAACTCCTTCAATCGCAAATTTAAATGGATTAGCATAGATTGTTCTGAAGAATCCTCTACTTGATTGATACAGTTGTAAAAATTGAAAGTTTGTATGAAAAAGAGTATGCTTGGAGCATCGGCTGTGAAAGGTTGTGTCGATGCTTAATTACGCACTATTTTGCTAATGGGCATTGGGCGGCCAGTTTCGTATTGTTTCGGTTATCTATAATTCAGCGATGCGAGTGATCGAGTGCGCATGGAAAAAAAACTTACAAAAATGCTTCATGGTGAGATGTGTGGTGGTTCGCCGGGCTGGTGGACCGGTGTTGAGGATCACAATTAATTTTCACCCATAATATTGGTTTGCCATACTCGCCGTGTCACTTGGAGAAAGTAAGCCACTATACCTTTTTGTGAGTGGCTCCAATACCATCCTTTTGCTTCATTGGCTTAAATCGGTTCGAATCGGATTTTTGGCATTATAGAGAATCCTTTTGTTTTTCTAATGAAAAACCACCACCACACTTTGTGAGTGGCCCCAATAGCATCCTCACTGTTGGTTTAAGTAGGTTCAAATCGGTACTAATATTTAAATATTTCACTAAAAGCTTTGTGAATTCAGTTTATCGTTTACCAAAAAGAATCCTGCTGCCACCCAATCCTGTTATCCAACATCCCAGCGAAAGTGCACAGGCGGTCTCGGCTTCCTGTTAAACGAGTATCACGTCGACACATTCCTTCCCTTTCCTTATTTGACATGCATTCGGGTAGAAGTAGGCACCAGTATTGCCTTAGTTTGGGATGACCAGTTTTTACACATTGACATGTATGCTAGTCTCAACCATCATCTCTTATGTGTTATAACAGCTGATCTGGCAGCAACGGAGTAGCAACCTTGGGCGGTCAATCATGCTCATTATCTTGCCCATGCTGATAGCAAGGGATAGAATCTTTGAATAGGATAAGACCACTGCACCTTCTCGCACTGATTAGCATGCTGTCTTGCTTTCTCACACGCTTATCAAATTACTGGTCTGAAAATCGGATACGATTCTTCTCGTTTCACCTGGATTGTATCGTAGCATGTGCTCCACTAATATCTCTTTGATACAGAAAAAATATTTCAAAAATACTGAATCAAACTGTAAGATATGATTAACATATATCCTCAATAATACGAAATTACAGTACCGTAAAACAGATATTATTGATCAGTGGGGTAACATTGATCGGTTTGGCCCATATCATGAATAGTTCAAATAAACATTTTCCGTTGATACACTTTGTAATTATGAATTATGAATTGTGTTTCTAAATCTGATGTTATTTGACTCCCGAAAGCTATAACATTGGTTAAAATATTACGTTTTTTGATTATCAAGAACTGAAAATGGAACTGAGCATAGCTTTTTCCACTTTCAGCTTGCGGAAAAAAAAACAATCAATGCTTGAATCATACTTAACATTACTAGAGATATTTTTTTAGATACGCTAGGTTAGCTAGATTGGGTTTAATATTAAAAAAAATCTCATGGATGTCCGCTTTTTGCGCTTTTTTGCTACAACTTATTACAAAATCGAGGCAATTTATGCGCTTTTTCATTGAGGTAAAGGGACAATCTCACAAACATTAAAAATAAATAATAATAAATTGAAACAAACATTAAAAAATCTAAAAATAAAAATCAAAAGTTAGAATTTATGCAAGGCCCCAACAAGCCCCAAACTGGCTACATGGGTTTTAAAAAAAAAAATCAAAAAAGGTTCAGTGGTTGTTTGGAACATTCTTATTTTAAAAATAAAATAAAATATTAAAAAAATAATTTAAAGAACAAATAAAATAAACAATCAAAAACAAATAAAAATAGTTTTTGTAACCCAAAGAACAATAAATTAAAATCAAAATAAAAATTTAATCACATACCTGATAAAAAATCCTTACGATCAAATGTAAATTCACTCGTAGCCACAATCAGCATAACAGCAGCTACTCCAACAGCCCAGCAGAAGCAACAACAACAACGAATCCACTCTACACCGTCGGCTTTGTAGTCATATAATCACTTTGAGTACACTTGGATGACAAAATTCGGGGTCGGCTTGGTTCGATTTTTTTCAGTCGAAAACATTGACCTCCAGGCAAGTACATTGACTGACGGCCAAGTTCACTGCCTCCAGCTAACCAAAACCACCGGTTGTATACAATCGATTCCAAACAAAATCCACCTCTCTATGCAATCAAAACCTGCAGTTTTATCACAGTTGACATCTACTCCGTATGTATGCACCTGTATTTTGGCTTTGTTTTCGCAAATAAATAATGGCGTCAAAAATAAAAAGGAAATGGTGCAATCAAAATGGCTCTCCCTGATGATTTTTCTTCGGTTAAATCAGTCGTTTCCACTAAGAAACTTAGTTTTTCCTCGTCGCCACTAAAATAAATGGTAAAGATTTTATTTAAATTTTTCCAATACTTGGGTTATTCCAGACTATAAAGAAAAACATTAGCATTCCACTTGATCATCAGAATACTCCTGATTAGGTTTATTCGCGATGACAAACTTTACAACTTTGTTTTCCTTTTTTTTCAATTCAACCTGTCTTTTTCATCTTTCGACCATCTCTTTCGCTTGTCATTATTTTCCCTCCTAACTTCGAAATCGGTAAACGACCGTTTTACCGAAACATGTATATTAACAATCATTTCTGGAAAGCAAAAGTTCCATGTTATTAGCGATCTGCATTGACAAGGGTAGAGGCAAAATTAATGGAGTTGACGACAAAAATCAATTGAGCATGGAGAAATTTTCTACTAAATCTGAATGCGTAGGTACACCCATCTTCGTTTTGGTTGAAATTTTGCAGTAATATGATTTCTGGCACGTGAAAGCTGTATTTGGAATGGTTTCAAGGTCCTTGTATATAAAGAATTACTTTTGAAAATGGTCTCTGTGTTTTTTTAAACATATTTGTATTAAAATAGCGTTTCCAGTTGAAGTTGTAGAAAATCAATAAAACTGTATAAAAAAGTATACACCAAGAAAAATATCGTGTTAACTTTTCATAAAATCTTACATGAAACTTATTTTCTGAGAGACCAATTCCACCGAAGCATAGTTTTAAATTTTGTAAATCTCTGCAAACAATTTGTTGAAATAAAAACTGTGCAAAGTTTTCTTACAGATGCAGAGGTTCAAATTAATAAAATAAAAGGAATAGGGACCTTATAACAAAATTACACTGTTTTTATTTCAATAGACAAATTAGAAAAATTGATAACATACTCGATAAATATTTTCGAAGTTCTGGGAAATTAACTGCTGCATTGACGTTTGTTGTGTAATACCAGCTGTGATATTGTTCGGAAGACATATGCTTCGGATCCCGTAACGAGTGTGTATAATCTTTATTCGAAGAACTTATTTCTAACAGACTGAACTCTACACGCAGTAAATAACGTTTGCATTAAAAAAAATGACTTCTTTTTTGGATGGTGATAAAACAAAAGCTAAGACAGATAATTGCTTTTGATAAATTTCCCATGGAAGGTAGTTATTTAAGCTTACTTGCAAACAAATTCCACGCCCTTGCAAGAGCGGCCTTCCGGCAGCTAAAGCGGAACATTCACCATAGCGGACGAAAACATGCGTGTAGGCATGGTTTTGAGTTCTTTCTTCGTATTATTTATCAATTCCTCCTCAGTTTTCACGACAAAATTGTTGGAGTAAATCTTTACGCTTCAGGTTGGCCCAGCTGGAGAATGTTGGGCGGGTTCACCGACTTGGGTACCACATCGATATTCAGCCGCTCCATCTCCTCCAACGATCGCTTCGGAGGTAGTGGGCTGACGCCAGATCCGGCCAGAACACCGCGTCTTCACCCATATAGTATTTCTTCAGTGAACGACGCAACTTCCGGTAGGCATTCCGTACTATAAATTTCCCCGTTCACGGCCAGTCCGGAGTGAAAGAAAGAGCGGCTTTGACACCCCTTCTCGCTGATTGTCAGCCAGAGCGCCCCTTCTTTGGGGACTTGGGGGGGGGAATTGACTTCCATTCGGGAGTCCATTCTTGGGGGGAAGTATCAGATACGAAGTGCCCTGCCAGTCGTTGCCATCCAGGGTGAGATAGGTCTCGTCGTCCATCACAACCGCCACGTCGGAAAACTCGAGTAGACTCTCGTTTTCCGTCTTTGTCAGCCGGTTCGCCGGCGGCGTTTCGAACCCAGTCGACGCGAGTTGCGTCTACTGCCATGTCCGGTCATGTTTGTTCTGTTTCTCCTTAGTGCTTGGCAGTTTGTGGCGAGTTCCCCAAACCGCCGGGCAAGCGGACGCGGTGAGCCACACTGAAAATTAATTTTAGTTTATATTACGAAATCGAAGTGTAGAACTAACAAATCTGTTCGTTGTTTTCTGCAACGAAACTGATTTGTACTATTTATGAAGCTACCTTCGTAATTAATAGCACACGCGCAACTGTCAAAAGTATGAAGCATTTGTTCACACAGAAAGAGCATTCGTGCATTGTACGAAAATAATACAAAGAACTACGAACATATTGTCACAAAATAAAAAGAAACGTCTTTCTGGTGGTTGCTTGAATGATTGACAGACATTATCAACTCGAAATGTGATTGAAAAAAAAGCGCAACCACATGGAGTTGGTCAGCGTTTTTTTAATACTTCTGACATGAGATTCGATCCAATATTTTTGGAAAGCACTGATACTATAACTCTCGACAGTGCTTTAATTTGTATGTTGAGATAGATATACTATTTCCGCCCACCCCAGCCGCAACATCTTTTTGCATGAGTACGATTAAAGAGAAACAGTGATTGGTTGATCGTCACGAATTTCATTTCGTGCATGAAACAAAAAGGTGTAATGATAGCATTTCGCCAGATAAAAAGCAATATGAATGTTTCATACAATATACGAGACATTTGTTCTATGAACAAAATCCATGTTTTCGAAACGAGTGAAAGCTTTTTAACGAAAATAAATTTTCAGTGCACTTTTCCCTCGGTTTTCCTCTTCATCATCCTTTGGAGCTTCTTGTCGCTCAGGGTCGTCGGCCGTCCGGAACCGGGCTTTCTTTCGATGCTCCGATTGTTGTCTAATAGTGCCAAGATGTTCTTGCCGGAACGGGCATATCCGGCGTCCACAAAGTGCCGCACGATGTCCGTTTTCGACGCGGCGGGGTGCCGTTCTTTGAACGCGCACACTGCTGAGCGGAGTTGCTTCACTGTTTTTGCCATCACGGTAAGAGTTCGACTGATAGAGCTGTAAAATTTTGTCTGCTGACTCATGGGTTACTATGATTGATGCTCATGGGTAGTTTCGTCAGTGCGGGTGAAGGTGAACCCATGGAAAATCGGTAATTTTTGTCCATTTTTTTAAATGCAAACGTTAATCTGTGGAAGGTAACCTTTTCTGGTCTCCAAATGTAGTGAACCAATCACTACAATTTGTCACATGTGTTGGTGACTTGTTATGGCGTTCCATTCGTCATAGTACATAGACGAAAGTTGCCAAAAAGAAATAGCTAAAGAACTTGGGTCTGTTATTTTCCGGGTCACCATGAATGCGTTTATTTGTAGTCGCATTCTGGGTCTGGGTCGGAAAACATATGGTTGCAATTATTTGAATGTTTCATGGCATCATCACCAAAGTTACCGATGCTTTATATTTGGTGTTTGCTTTCTGTTGAATGTCAACTTGGTGGGTCTTGAAAAATGGTCTTCTTATAATTTATGATTGTGAGTCAAGTAGGATTTGACTTTAAGTATGGATTTTTCCAGTTCTGTATGTTAAATATTGAAATAGGTTAAAGCCTGTCCACGTTAAATTTCGGACACCAAAATAATAGCAGCAAAACAAATTTACACATAATTCCACAAAACCGATTGTTTATTTCGCAGTAATAGAGTTATATCTACATTAGAAACAGTTGATTAAGATGTTAATCCTTCTTTCTGTAAAATTCTCGAACTTTCTGTAGTGCACCGGCCATTAGGTTCCGTACGGTATCCTAAGATACGTCCGCCGTGATGATTTTCCATCTTCTCTTGAAATCATCGATGCCAAACTTTTCTAAACTAAGAAGAAAGCATTCTTCTTAGTTTCGAAGAGTTTCCACTTAACTAGAGCCCAGTACTTCTCTATTGGGCGAAGTTCTGGACAGTTTGGTGGATTGGCTGTTTTTGGCACGTATTTGACCTCTTTTACCTAATACCATTCCATAACGGATTTCGCATAGTGAAACGAGGCCAAATCAGGACAAAACAGATCTGGAGAGTCGTGGCTTCAGATAAACGGTAGCAACCGTTTTTTGCAGACATTCTTTCTCGTGCACATCCTTATTGACTTATATGTGCTGGTAGAAACGAAACTTTTAGATTTTCGACCACAACTACATAAAGTCTGCCAAATCAAATACTTCTTTGGGAATTCGGACACCTTCTTTGTCCGGAAATGCTCGCCAATGGCGTTCATTTGCATTGCGATATAAAGAGCTGTTTAAAATCTTCGAGTACGTAACTTTCATCGTCCAGTATGATACAAGAAAATGTTTGCAAAAAATTGGTGTAAGGCTCCTTAGCACGACTTTTTACAATGAAATTTTGCTTGTCATCACAGTAACGCTTCTTTTTCACTTTATAAGCCTTCAGTTCTACCCTCTGCTTCACTTTTTTTATGTATAATTTTGACTTCCCAACTTTGCGAGCCACATTTTGCACAGAAAGATTGGGATTATTCTCAATAATGGCTACCTACTTCTTGTCCATTTGTCGGGAGCATACTTTTCAATTTGTTCCACTTCCAACCTTCCGATCCACAGTTAAGCGCTGGTGACCTCTTGATTCGACGCCATTTTACTGAATGTAACAAGAATGTAAACATGTTGTACCACGAAATAAAGTGGAGAGTTTCAGCTGTCATATAAGTGAAACTTTTCAGCAATCCGTGAAATTAATTAAAATCTACACTGAAAGAAAAGTGTCCGAAATTTAACGTGAACAGGCTCTATGTTGCATATTATGTTACACTACACCGTCCCTCTTTGAGAGAATGGTGTAACAAAGTGAAAGCATTCTGTAATTTGTTGTCAACAATTTTTTTGTAGATGAGAAAAAAAATTTCGACCATTTAAGTTAAACTCCCTGACAAAAGATAGAGTACCGATTATGATGTAAAAGGAAATCTTCACTCATCACCATGAGGCCCCAAGAGTGGACAGTAATGTTTGCTAGAATGAAAGATATGAAGAGAAAGTGTTGATAGTTCCGGAAGTGTACGGCAGGGTGTGAAAATTGAATAGAAATATTGAAAATTGAGCGAAGGGTTCAGATATAGCAGTACTCGAACCAAGCACAATGTTTTTTTTGCTTTGTTAATTCCTTATATCTTTAAATTTTCAAATTTACGCTTCAATCAATCTGTTCATGTGTACGGTATTCTGCTTTTGTGTTAAAGTGTTTTCAACCATGCAATTCTACCACAAAAGTTCCATTCAATGGACACTGTGTCTCTACGCCCCAACACAAAAAAAAAAAAAAAAAAACATTTTATATTTTTATTTTTTTGGGGCCTCGGATAGCGTAGTCGGTAAGCGCACGGTCTACCAAGCCGGAGCCGGTCTAGGAATTTTTCGGGTTGGAAATTTCTCGACTTCCCTGGGCATAGAGTATAACTGTGCTTGCCACGCAGTATACAAATTCATGCATTGGTGTTGGCATAGAAAGCTCTCAATTCATAATAACTGTGGAAGTGCGATTAGAACACAAAGTTGAGAAGCAGGCAAAAACTCGTATGAAGAGCGTCAAAGCCAGGAAGAAGAAGAAGAATGTTTACAATTTTAAATGGACCTATGTAAAAAGGATCTAGTTTTCGTCTGTTTTTTTTAGTAATGTATACAAGATTTTCTTTTTTGATATTTGTTGGATTGTTTTTGCCATTTTTTTTTTTCCTCTTTTCTTTCAGCTAGATTTTGGTGTGCTATTTGAAAACTGTTTCATAATTTAAACTTCAATTCATTATAGTATTCTTCTAGATTATAAATTGGTTATGTTGTACTAATTTCCATATTATGTGGTAATGTCGCTTTTCGACCAAAGACTAATGAATGACTGTTCGAAGTGAAGCACATAGTTACAGAAAAGTGTCACTTAAGACAGACGATGACAGGCAGGTATATTAGAAATAGAACATTAAGAGCCCGCTTAGGAAACACCATTTGAAGCAGTAGAATAAACCTTTCCATGTGGTTTATATCAGTACCAGTGTTTGGTGAGTCATATACAATATCCTAGGGTTATTGTTTTCTAGTTACCTCCTTGTTTGCAAAGTTCAAAGAGTTCAAACACGGCAAATCAACCCAGCCGCTCTAATTTAAAGTTTGTGGGTGGTTGTAATACGAGGCGATGAGATTGTATCCTTCATACCACACTATAAATAAATAGAAAGGAAAAAATAAAAAATAAACCCGCTAGATAGGAGGTAGACTCGTTATTTTCGAAGTTTAAAACTAGTTCTTATTCGAAATATTTTAAATTTGGGATAACCACTAGATCCCAAGCTACAGTAGAGTAGGCTGTAATGTAGAGTTCAGAAAAGTTTTTTTTTTTCCTTTATGGTTAGTTTAGAATGACTCAAACTTTTCAGTCAGAGAAACAACAATTCGTTATGAGAATATCACCAATAATATCACTAAAATCTTGTTGTTCTCGTTTTTATGCTACTCACTCTCTGCACGGAACAATCATGGCCGCGAGCGGTTGTGAAATTCAAGTATCTGATGGAATGTGGCTAAGGTATTACCGTGAGGCAACGAGTGTTCATTCCGGGTTTCAAAAGTTGAAGTCCCCAAGTCCAAGTCAAACTCTACAAATCAGGAAGTATCATGGAAACTGCAAGTCGTATGTAATGGGAAAGAAAATGGTATGTATATTTAAATTGAACTGTACAACCTGGATTATCGGAAAACTAAGGTAAATTGGCAAAACAACCTGACTGACTGACCCTTATAAAATATTCTAAAATGGAAGCTCATTGCACACCAATTCAAACTTTTAGGAGTATTACTAGAAGATACCGCAGTGCTGTAAGTGGCCAACATAGGGTTGTCTAGAAATATCATTCGCTGTATGAATAATAAATATTATGCATACTCTTGTTGCAATAATTCTTGGGGTTGACGTCAGTACTATTAGTTGTCAACATAGACTACATCAAAGGCCTGAATGTCGTCCCTAAGAATTATTGCTTGGCAATTTAGATGGCTTTTTGAAATCTAGTTACTTCTGCATACAGGCTGGAGATGACTTCAGCACTTGAAACTGAAATTTTGAAAATACTACGGTCCAATACTAAATACTTCAACTAGTGCTCGTAGTAGAGGTGACGTTGGGAAAGAATCTAGTCTTGACAAGCTAGATACACTCTAAAAAAATTAAAAAAATAACTCACTAAATAAATATTACACATTCTGAAACATTCATGTGGATGAAATTTCGAAATTTTCTCTATGAATTATGGATTATAATTTTCTATGGATTATTGCTTTTAAGGTGCGCATCGGCAATGGACAATTCATCTTGTCATCAAACAAAATTTTGCTGAAGAAGTCAAAACAAATTTCAAGACAAATTCGCGAAACAAGAAGCAAAATCTCATCTTGGAACGAGAGAGCAAGCTCTGAATTATAGTGAAATCAAGCAAAACAGGTGTTTTGGAAGATATCGTTGACAATTAATGACAAGGTAGTAGATTATATTTGCAATTTACTGATGTATACTCTTGCCCCTACAGCCTTGCATACCAACTGCTTTCATCTCGTTCGCTTGAGAATGAATCTGTTAATAGTTCGGAATGTTAACCTTATATTCATTCTGTAAACTACACAGCTAAAAAGAAACATTGAATTTTCAGCGTTATCGAATAGCATAGCACTTTTCGACCATACACAATCCTGGGTTGACTGTTGTAGAGACGATGGAAGCGCCAGAAGAGCTGCCTTGGGTGTGACAGGCTCTTCAATCATCAATCTCTTTGCACAGCACCTGAACAGGTCCTTATGATCAGCAAGGAATGGGAGGGAAGTGTTGATTAGATGTCTACTTAAGAAGATGCTGAGAACTCATGCTACCTTCATAGACATCTGGAGTTGGAAGTTGGATGGGATTGTGCGGGAGGCTTTCCTTGGCGAGAAAGCATATGTGTATATTTATACGTATATTGGTCGTTGGGAGTGACGAAGCTAAGAAAATTAATGCACTCCTTTGATGTCCACACAGGCGTTTCTTACTTGTATCTAAGCTCCAAAGCGCATTTTCTTGCGTGGTTTACTGTCGGTTGGGACATTAGCACTAACTCTTGTCCTAGCCTTTTATGGCTTATGGTTATAGCGCCATTACTCGCTTTCTGAAAAGAGAAGAAGGACGCGCCGACACAGAGTCATACGCTCATACGCATACACACATACAGGCACACACTCTCTCTCTCACACACACATGCACAAACACGCACACATACACACACACTTACAGTCACACATTCACATTTAGTTTGTGAATAGCTTTAGATTGAACCAAAGGGTCGAAAAATGTATGTACGATTACAGGAATTTGCCCCGCTGAACAACAAACGTTACGGGACTCTGCTAATATCAAAAATATAAAAAGTAAAAAGTACTTCGCTGAATTCCATTTAATTACGTGTCCGATCCAAAAAGCCCGATCAGGCAACTAGCATCGAGCAATGCCCGTAACCTCCAGCTGAAGACTGAAGACACGGGTATCGTTTAATCGCACAATTTCTTCATAATCCGACTAGAAGCACAGAATTAAGTCCAGTTGGTAATTACGTCGGAACATTGCTGAAAAACTTCACATGCTAGATTTTATAGAAACGATTGATCCACATGGCAGGGCATTGAGCAAGGCACACACAATCGTAGCAAGGACACCGTTGAGGCAACGCACAAAGTATGATGGCGGTCGGTTGGCACTCCCGTAACAATCAATGGAAGCACACTCCGGAGAGCACTCCACGACCGAAATTTAAAAAAAAAATACAAATAAAAATAAAATCAAAACGGAGCAAAAATGACAAGAGAATTTTTTCACGTCTCGCTTCGCGCCCCGCACACTACGATTTTCACATTGAATTTTCAGCGTTATCTAATGCACATAAAAGGAAAGCTAGATTTGGCTGAAAATAATGGGATTTTTCATATAAATTGAAGCCAAATTACGCCTGAATCTAGTCTGTTGTATGAAAGATTGCAAACATTGTTGTATGGCGCATGAAAGTTTAAAAACAATTTGGTTGTTTACGTGTCCTTTGGCTTGGAATTCAACAAGGTGAAATTTTACGCGCTTGTTAAAAGAAATTAGTTTTTTTTTCTGTGAGTTCTAGCAGGTTCTAGCAGCATTATTAGTGTTTTCCTCATTTGGTAGTGATATTGTGCAATTCTCGAAGTTGAAATTGAGGAGTCAATATTCATAATCGATTGTGCACTTGAGCTTGACTAAAAACTCTCGATTGAAAATTGAAAAACTAGGAAAATTTAAATTAACACTGAACTGAACTGAAACTGAAACACTTTTTTAAACTATCACTAGTAAACGCGATCATACTCCGTTAAATTCCACTACAGATAGCTTATCTTTTGACAGATAGGCCTATGTCGTCTGCGACTTACAGACTTCCTCAGTGTCGAGTGCTCAACTGGAAGAGAATATCACAGTAGGTCTAGTATTTATAGTAGATTTTTGTGTACCCGAAATGTGTGTGGTGTTTTCATTCGTTATACCTAAGAGATGTGTCTGTTTGAACTTGTTTTGTGTTTAGGTACCTTAAAAAACTATAAATTCCTACCTTGATCGGTAGGTTGTCAATTGTTGTTGTGTCGTGTAGTGTGTCGGGGAGGAGGGTTCTAAAAACTATTATATGGGTTTCTACCGTGTGGTAGTTTGTCGTTTTTTTTATCTTAAAATCTAAAAAATCCTACTTGATCGGTAGGTTAGTCAATTGTTGTTGTATCGTGTGTTGTGTAGGTATGTTTAGTAGGTAAAAAAGGTTTTGAAAAACAGCTATGAATATCACTTTAGTAAGGTAAATTATTGTTGTTGTGTGGTGTGTTGTTTTTGGGATTAAGGTATATATTTAAACAGCCACGAATACCCGTTTCCTAGATCCTTGTTAAGTAATTTTTTGGAATTTTGATTGTGAATTTCTACGCTTTCTGCTACATTAAGATTTCAAGGGTTTGTAATATGTCTTAAAATTTGTATGTTGTTCAAGTTTATGAAATATTTTTCGTTGAAAATGTGTTCAGCTACTTTTGATTTGAAATTGTGTATGATTCCATTGTCGGTGTCATTGTTTGCTTTGGTGACTTCTGCAATATGTTCTTTTAAGCGAGTTTTTAGAGTACGTTTGGTTTGTCCTATGTAAATTTTCCCACAATGATCACAAGATATTTTGTAGATCCCGGATTTTTGAAGATTGTCAAGGCGGTCTTTAGCAGAGCCTAAGAGAGTTTTAAGTTGATTATTTTTACTAGTGAAAACTATTTCAAAACCGAAGTTTCGAAGGATGGGTCGTAATTGTTTAGTGAGGATGTTATATGTCATTGCTATTCTTTTAAGTTGGGGTTGTATTTGTGGTAATGTGGCGAGTGATTGCTTGTATTGTTTTTTAGTTCTTTTATTGATTGTATTAGGTGCGCAACTAAGTTCTCGCTGTTTTTTTTTGTGAAAAAGGAACTTTATTTTGAAAACAAAGGTTACAAACGAATTATTCAAAGTATTGCCCATCACTAACTACGACTCCCATCTTTTTGGTAGAACGTGAATACCATTTCGATAGAACTGTTCGTCTTTTGATGCTATCTAAGAATCAAGCCATTTTGAGATGTCATCATATGAGTGGAATTGCTGACCAGTGAGACACATGGTCATCACATGGGCCATCGAACGGAACAAGTAATAATCGGACGGTGCAATATCAGGAGAATATGGCGGGTGGGGTAGGACTTCCCATTTGAGCGTTTCCAAGTAGGTTTTCACGGGTTTCGCAACGTGAGGTCGAGCGTTGTCATGCTGAAGAATCACTTTTTCGTGTCTGTGCTCGTGTTGTGGCCGTTTTTCGTGCAGTGCTCGGCTCAATCGCATCAATTGAGTTTGATACCGTTCCCCGGTAATGGTTTTGTTTGGTTTCAACAGCTCATAATAAATAACACCAACTTGGTCCCACCAAATACACAGCATAATCTTCGCAGCGTGAATATTCGGCCTAGGCGACGATGTTGAAGCATGCCCGGGCAGTCCCCATGAATGATTCTGTTTTGGGTTATTGTAATGAATCCATTTTTCGTCACCCGTCACAATGCGATGTAGAAAACTCTTCCTTTTTTGCCGCTGGAGCAGTTGTTCACAGACGAAAAAACGACACTCAACATCTCTTGGCTTCAAATCGTAAGGAACCCAAGTTCCTTGCTTTTGAATCATTCCCAACGCATGCAATCGCTTAGAAACGGCTTGGCGGGAAACTCTTAATCCTGAACCAAGCTCTTCTTGCGTTTGACACGGATCCTCATCGAGCAATCCCTCCAATTCAGAGTCTTCGAAGTTTTTTGGCCTTCGTTCACGCGGACGATCATCAACACTGAAATCACCGTTTTTGAAGCGACGAAACCAATCACGACACGTTGTTTCACTCAGAGCAGCATCACCGTAAACTTTTTGGAGCTCTCGATGTGCTTCAGCCGCCGTTTTCTTCGAATGAAAGAAGAAAATCAACACTTCCCGCAAATGACGATTATTTGGCACGAAATCAGACATCTTCAAACAACCAAAATATATAACACTAAACCAAAATCACTGATTTGGCAAAGCGGTTTGTTTACCATATGTCTGAGCTTGGTTTATGACGCTTGAGATGTACAACATTCGACCAGCCCTTACTACTAGCGCCATCTATTGCTAAACAGCGGGAACTTAGTTGCGCACACAGAGAGGAATTTGATAGTCAATTTTACCATTATTGGGGGTTAGGATGACTATTGCAGTATAGTGATTTTGAACCGACTATGATCATGGTCAAAACTACCATTAAAAATAGTTGATGCAACATTTTCCATAATGTCGGAATAGTCCTTGTTACCATGATCATAGTCAAAAATGCCATGAACGTGGTAAATTCGACCATTTTCATGGTTATTGAAACCATTATATGCGATAGTCATCCTGACCATGATTTAATTGTCGGTACAATGATGAAATTTTTCTCAGAGCACCTAATATTTTTTACACTCAAAAAAATCGACACGTTACTTCCACGTGAAACGCACGTAATTGTCGTCCACTGCCAAAACCAGTAAAAAACACGTGGAATTCACGTGAGAGCTACGTGATTTCCGCGTAAATTCACATTCTACGTGATAATCACATAAATTTTATGTGATTTTTCACGTACAATTCACTGGACACGTAATGTTTACCTGATTTTACTGAAGAAGATTTGGTTGGGGGTTCGGGTGGAAGTTACGTGAAAACAACGTGCCGTTTTTTTGGGTGTGTTGTGTGTGTGGGGTGTTTTTCAAATGTGTTGTCTCAAAAATGTATGCAAGTTCTTTAGTTATGCCATTTGGGCTTAGTGGTAGTGTCTGTATTCTGTGTATCATGTGGTTAAATGATGCTAATTTGTGTTGATATGAGTGGTTGGACGTGTTTGGAATTGTGCGTTGTGTATTAGCCGGTTTTCTGTAAATTTCAAATGAGAGTTAAGATTGTTCCTTCACTACAAGTAAGTCCAGGAATGGTAATTTATTGTCATTTTCAACTTCGTAAGTAAATTCGATGTTTTTGTGTGTGTTATTTAAATTTTCTATAGTAAGGGGTAGGAGATTTTTCTTTAAAATGCTAAATACATCATCTACGTATCTCCACCAGACGGTAGGTAGTTGGTTTTTATCTTGTAATTGTTTTTCGAAATTTGCCATGAAAATTTCACCTAAAAAAGGAGAGAGAGGATTGCCCATAGGGGCACCTTTTAATTGTTTATAGGATTCATTTCTGAAAGAGAAATAATTTTCTTCCATGTGAGTTGTGTTGTGTGAGTTTTAAGTATGAACGTACTTTTTTCTTCCATGTCATGTCCAAATTTAAGGTATCTTTTACTGGAATACTAGGGAATAAATATTTAACATCAAAAGAAACTAAAACTTCATCTTCTTTCACATCTATGTCGTGAACAAGTTCTGTGAAATATTGTGAGTTTTTAATTGATCGACTGGGAAATCGTTTTGGCATGTTTTTAATTCAGTGACTAACCATTTAGCTATTTTATGGGTTGGGGATCCGACAGCTGAGATGATTTCACGCATTTAATTTCCAGGTTTGTGAATTTTAGGAAGGCCTTTAATTCTAGGTAATGAAGGGTTTGATTCTTTGAGATTACTCATTTCATTTCCAAAAACTAGTTTACATTCCTCAAGGGTTTTTTCTACACGTTTCACCATCCCTTGAAGAGGGTCTGTTCTCTGTTTTCTATAGGGTCCGTTGTGTATTTTTTCGGACATAATTTTATCGTAATCTTTTTTGTCCATTATAACTGTAGAATTGCCTTTGTCTGATTTTAAGTAATAAACTGGTTTATTTTTGAGTTCTTTAAGTATTTTTTGTATTTTGTGTGTTGTTTATTATGTGTTATGTTTGTGTTTTCAAGAATATTTGCTGTTTGTGTTCTTATTTCTGGGATTATTTGAGTTTTGTCAGGGGATGAATTTATTGCGTAATTCAGTCCTTTGTTTAGTAAATTTAGCTATTTTGCTGAAAATGGTTCAACAGAACGGTTTATAACTAGACCTGGTATATTTTGAACCACATTTAATTTCTTACATTTTGATGTTTGAGATTCTTTAAGTTTTTTGAATTTCTTGTCAAGTAATTTTCTTTTTCTCTCAGATTCGCAACGTTCGGCTACCGTTACTTTTGTGAGAAACATTGAAAAGCTTTCGGGATATTGTTAAGCTAATTTTAAGTGTAATGTGCAAGTGTAATAGCACTCTAAAGTTTTGGAGTTGAGTTTACTGTATAATGACTTGATACTATTTCGCAATAAATCCATCTCCATGTTTTCAATTTGAGATTCATAGCTGTTTTTACCTTTACCTTGTGGCTTATGGGTGTAAGCCTTTATTGAAAACATTATGTTAAGAACGAAATATCTTTGTGTAGACCTGCGATGCTCTTCGTCAACTCGATGAACTTATTCGGCTCCAATTTTGACTTGCTTGTCAGTTTTACTTCCCTTTTTTTAAAAAAAATTTTTTTTTAATATTTTTTTTGTGGATGGGAAGAATAATATTTTTTAAATTAAAAAAAAAAAAAAAAAAAAAAAATTACTTTAACAAAAAAAAAAAAAAAAAAAAAAAAAAAAAAAAAAACAAAAACACTTTTAAAAACAAACAAGAAAAAAGTAAAAATAATTGCCAGATTAATGATACACGTTGTATATATTTTCCTAATACCAAGCACAAATTTTTTGTCCTCCCCTAAAGTGAACATCCGCCAAACTTTCCTGAAGATTTTCTTCCAAACATGCTCCGGAACAGCAACAAAACAATGCTGTACACTACTATAGTAACTCTGTTTATTACCTGGAAACTACGTTCCTCATAGTAAAATTCGCTAGCAATCAGATTCATTATGATTTATTTACGTGATAGCATAGAACATTTGCACAAAACGTGGGGGGAGTCACCGAGCTTAGCCTATCCACTTCCACTCAACATTTCGCCAAAAATGTAAAGTGTCGTAGACCCGCTTCTCTCTGCGCACCTGGCCACGTCCTTACAACTGTTTGAAAAATTGATAATTGTCTTGACATCTATTGCCGAAAGTGCTGGGAACCCAAACAACCTTCATAGACGTTCAAGAGATAAAATATTGGAGAATTTCATTTTTTTGTAGAATGGTTATATGTATACAATATTGTAATATGGTTGTAAAAAAAAATAATATGTTGAAATTATTAAAAATGATAGGCATATGATAATAATATACAGCTCGGTGTCTCTTTAGAGCTCAAAGTCGATAGGAGAACATAATATGCGTATGTACAAAATATATCTAACGTCCACTGGATTGTTACTGAAAAAAAATAATTAGATAAGTATTAATATCCTAATAGTCCTGGAAAAGCTGAAAACAGATAGATCATTCCAAATATCAATGAAAGTTTTTTTTATAAGACATGTGGTTGAAAATTTTCTTCATACTGTCCTAGTTACATTTCAAAGATAGATATTGGAGCGATCGAAGAGCCCTGTTTGATGATTTCTGAAATAAATGGCTTATCTTATCATAATACTACCAAATAAAATATTTAAATATAATCATATACTGCTAATAAGCGCATGCTAGTCTTTTATGAATATAGTAGTTGAAATTCAGAAGTGCAATTTCAAAGTAAATGTTATGCTAAAATGCTGAAAAATAAATTGAGCTTTTGATGCCCCTTATGTTGCTCCAGGGTCTCACATGGTTTTTAGAATGCAAAGATGATTCCAAAGCGTGCTGAAATTATTAATAAAATGAGAAAAGAAAATATACAATATGATTTAAAGGTATAAGATCTTCGGTCGCACCCCCTCACTTCGCTATTGTCAGATTGACAACATTGCCCAGGCTACGCCAACCAGCGTCTCCATGTTTCAGCTGGCAGTCCTTTGTGATCATATGACTCGTGGAGGCGTGAGGTAGGAACTTGTGAGGACGAGAGGTCGGTCGCACCCTCCTTAGAAGTTGTCAACTCACCATTTGAAGCCCTCGTTATGATTTATTTACGTGATACGCACAAATTTAGTGTCACGAAGATACATTTTGCAGGACAGCACATACTAAGGCTAACCCCAAAACCATCACAATTATGTGTCCTGATGCGAATCATAAAGCAAATTGGCGGAAACATGCTTGAGCAGTCAAACCCATTACAAGTAACGGGCATACACTCGATACAACGAGCACCACTGCAAACACAGGAAAGCATAGTTATGAACAACCATCAACTTGACGAGAAAATTGCACCTCTTGATTCGCAACGACGGGAACATCAGGTGATTGGGTGATTTTAGAAACTCTGTCAGATTCTAGATTTAGAGTGATTTATCATAACGGTTCGGTCGATTACCGTTGAAATGCCGTGCAGAGCAGCAATTAACTCACATAACAACACAGAATAATTAAAATCAATATTTGGGTCGGAAGCTCAACATGTCCTCCCAGTAGTCCATTGCAGCCTGGTTGAAAGTTAAGCTTCTAGTTAAGCTTTGCCTTCATTTTACAGTTTTATCGACCGGCCTCTCCACTCCACCTTGTTACGAATATAATAAAATGTATTCCTCCGTCGAGCAAAAGAAATGACCGGCAAATTTCAATGCACCAATCAGCGCGACCAAGGAGGTCTTTAAAGTTGAAACACATTGCAGCAACATTTTGTTTATGCCCATGGCTCCTTCCACGTGTTGGAAATGAGGGGGGAAAAAAGTCTACTTTAAGGCGGGAATGCTGTAGCCACTCATGCGATCCCTGCTTGTTTGAATATTCTGCTCAGTTTCACCGAACCGGAGGTGTTCCATTTCGCTGATAAGGAATGGGTTGAACTTGCTGCACTTCGGGAAGTATTGTGAGCTGAAACTTGGGTTATAATTATTCGTTGATATTTTTAGGGATTTTTGAGGTTTTAGGTATACCGTTCCATTACACAAAATATTTGAACAATAATTCTATTCGAGTACTAACCTGCGCTGGATGCATATGATAAAAATGTGGGTGTCTTCAAATTACACCTGTTTGGTCATCTCATATAGTTAGCTGTGTAATCGAAATCCATAGATTAGCGCTCGCTTTCGGGGTAATCATTTCCTATGTTTTTTTTTAATCTAAACATATGTATTTGTTTAGCCTCAATCGAATCAACCTTACAGAGCCAAGTTTTCGTTTTTTATATACACTGATAGGCAAAATAAAGTGCCCACCTCATCGTTTTTTCAATTTCTCTCATTTACTTGGTTCAAATTAAAGTAAACACACTGTATTTTTTTTTTATTATCTTATTTTTTATATTCTTTTTAAGTTTCACTTATGGAATACTGAAAAAAAAAGGAGTTTTACTTAAAGAAAAAAAAATCAATTTGTGTTGAAAAAAAAAACAGTGACAAAATAAAGTGCCCACTTCATTTAGGCTACAGAAAACATAAATTAAAGTAAAATAAAAGCATTTCAATAATTGATGTGTCCTCCTTTGGCCTTCAGGACCTCCTGCAGGCGCTTCGACATGCTCTCGACCAGGTTCTTTAGGTGCTGTGGATCTAGCTCTTCCCAGGCGCGCTCCAGGGCTTCAAAATAGTTATTTTTATTGGTAACACCAGTTTTGTCAACCCTGGCATCGAGAATCGCCCACAAATTGTCGATGGGATTGAGGTCCAGGCTTTGTGGAGGCCATTCCAGCGGTTTGATCCGACAAGACCGGAAGAAAGACTTGGTCTTCTTGGCAGTATGCTTCGGGTCGTTGTCCTGCTGGAATACGAACTTCTCTTCAAGGCCCGTCTGGATCAGCGAAACCTCCAGATTTTCTCGCAGGATGTTGATGTAAGAATCTGCCGTCATTATTCCGTCGATTTTCACAATGCTTCCCACTCCACCCCACGAAAAACACCCCCAGACCATCACATTTCCTCCTCCATGCTTCATCGTGCCTTGGATGTGGCGCTCTTGAAGCTCCCCTCCCGATCTGCACCAAACACGAACCCGCCGCTTTCGGTTAAACAGCTCGAATTTTGATTCGTCCGTCCAGAGAACCGTTTTCCAGAACTCTAGGGGCTTATCAGCATGCTCCTTAGCAAACTTAAGCCGTTTGGCTTTGTTTGCCGTGCTGATAAATGGGCGCTTCCGGGCAAGTTTGCTATTCAACCCCTGTGCTACGAGACGGCGACGAACAGTTCGACCGAAAATTGATAACTGAAGGGTTTCCTGGATCTCGCGGACAGTTACCTTCGGGTTCTTCTTGACTTCGCGCATGATCTTGGTGTCCGTTCTCGCATCCGTTTTCCGCTTCCTGCCTCTGCCAGGGCGATCCACCACTGATCCAAACGTTTTAAGCTTCAGAAGAATTTTGCCAACCGCTGCCTTACTGATACTGTACTTCTTAGCGACAGCCCGGTGCGATTCACCGTTTTGCACATCACGAACGACCAATTTTCGGATACACAAGGGAATTGCTTTCGAAAGCACTGCGTTCTCCATTTATTTCAATTGAATCAAATGCGATCACGTATACAAATGCACCAAGTTGAGCCATTTGCATGTCAAAATATCAAAACATAAACAATCGAGGGGTCTTCCAATGGAAACTTATCGAAAACATATCGATTTTTGAAGTGGGCACTTTATTTTGTCACTGTGTTTTTTTCAACAAAAATTTTTTTTTTTTTTTTTTTTTTAAAATCTTTTTTTTTTTTTTTTTAAAAATAAAAAAAAAAAAAAAAAAAAAAAAAAAAATAAAAATTTTTTTTTTTTTTTAATAAAAAAAAAAAAAGGTGGGTTTTTTTTTTTTTTTTTTTTTTTTTTTTTTATTTTTTTTTTTTTTTTTTTTTTATTTTTTTTTTTTTTTTAAGAGCATCCGTATCGGGCGCAACTATCTGGGCGACTAAAATACTAGCGCATCGAGCTGTCATTTTAATTTAGTCACTCAATTTCACACCGGTCGCTACTATATTTTGTTACCGTATTCTGTATCGGTCGCTGCTAAACTAGTGCTCCACACGCTAAGATGAGAATACCTAAAGATCGTTAAAAAGTAAAGATAATCGCTTAAAAGTGCACATACCTAAATTATGCGTAAACACAAATTACCTAATATTGGGCTTTGTGCACAAATTACGTAACGCATGAAGGGGAGGGATGGGGGTTGAGAAACCGTTACTTATTGTGACATATGGGGGAGGGGGGGTTTTAAAATCGTTACGTTACAAAATAACCAATTTTAGGAAAATGAATTATGTCTATCTTTTTATTTTAGACCAAATTCTAAAGCTTCGATAAATGGAGACGTACTATTTAAATATGACCTACTAAACGAAATGTATCTTATGACGATTTGCATCCCCAATTGGCGCAATTTTCCATAAATGGTACATCTATACGCTGAGAAATGTATTGTTCTGTATAACTATAACAAATATTATTGTTGACTCACGGTTTACCCATAATTTTTATTCATTCAAACTATACCGATTTTATTTTTGAACCAACAATAAATATTGTTGTTTCTCAAAGCGCTGCAAAAGAGGCTTCTATTGGAAACAAAAAGCACTTATTGTAGAATCAAAAAATAAGATTTTTATAAGCAATGCACCTTTGCATTGACTCGACCTAAGCGGTGGAATTGCAACAAAAAATATATATGAATATATTGTTATTTATATTAAAACCATTGCAATAATAATAAATTTTATTTACTTTTCAAAAGATTATGTTAAGGAAATTTAAATAAAATAAAAAGTAGTATACTCAGTAGCCAAAAAAAGCCGAGCAAAATTTTGCTTCCAAAAAACGTCACGTTCAAACTCCTGTAACTTTGTCTATTATAAACATTTTTGACTGAATTTTTGACAGCCCTATAACTAATGTATTAACCTCATGTGAACAAAATTTCATGTTCGTATGGTTAATAAATATGAAGATTTGATAACACATGTAAAAAAAGTCATTTTTGGACATACCAATTTCTAAAATACGTACTTCTGTGAAAAATTTAGGTAGCGTAATAAAAATTTCACCATAGCCTAAAAAAGTAAAGGAAATAAATTTGAACTGTTTCCATCAAGTGGCGTTAAATTTGATGCACCAACATGAGTATTTCCATTTCCATTTTGACCATGGTGAAATATCGGTGCAAAAAAAAGCCGAGGCTAAGTTACTTTAATGAAATAAGTGGACTGATGTTTGCAATCTTTATCAATTTTAAGTTACACAAATAAAATGATTGAACTGTTGTCTGGATACTACAATTTTGAATCAAATGAGAATTAAACATAAAAGCAACAACAATAACATTTTTTGTGATGTTTTTATAACAATTGAGAAATAGGGGGGGGGAGGTCCGTGAGCGTTACGTAATTAAAGGGGGGGGGGGGTCTGGTCACGTGTTACTTATTGTTACATAGGGGAGAGAGGGGGTAAATAATACCGATTTTTTTGGCATTAATAAAAAGTATCAATAAAAAAGGGTTAAATCAAGTAAAGCTGAAGTGAGATTAAACATAGTAGTATCTAAAACTGAAATCGGTAATAACTTTCTGGCTATTTTTCAAACTGTATGGAAGTGACCATTATCGACGATTTTCTGCTAGCTTTATCACCAATTACTTTGCTTAAACTGCTCGAAAAACCTTTTTCCAAGAGCATTATCTACGACGTTTAACCTCACTTTTGCATTACCTGGTTTCCTTCATTAAAGAAATCGTCTGCATTGCCCCAACATTATGACACGTTCATAATTTCATTTTAACCCTCGAAATGGTAGTTTCAACTGCGGTTTTTTTTTTTGCGTGTAGTCATAATAGCGTAAATTGAGATTACCGTGTGCGCCACTATCGCGTTGCTAAATTTGAGCGCCCGATGCTTTCCGATAGTCGCGCCACAATTTTGCTACCGCTTTTACACGGTGTTCAATAAGTTCGAATACAAGTTTTTATTATTGGGGAGGTATGCGGCATGTACATTTTCTGCATTGGTATTGGTGTCAGCTTTAGCTTCATTCATACGCTACCGAATGTGCGCGGTGTTGACATTCTGTTAGTTGTTGTTCGTTTGTTACGCGCGATGAAAGAGTATCGGGACTTCGTAATTAAGCGTTTTTTGAACGGTGAGCGACCCGGCGATATATTCCGGCTGCTGAAATCGCATGGGGTCAAGCGGAACTTTGTCTACACGACCATCAGGCGATACCGGGAGACGTCCTCGACCAATGACCGTGCGAGATCCGGTCGGCCGCGTTCAGCGAGGACGCCACGGGTCATCAAAAAGAACCGCTCAATCCGGAAAACGGCTGCAGATCTCAACGTTTCCATTGGAACCGCTCACACCATACTCACCAAGGACCTTGGTTTCAGGCCTTACAAAAAACGTAAGGTCCATGGCGTTTCGGAGGCTACCAGCAAAAAGCGGTTGGATCGAGCTAAGAGGATCCTCTCTCGGCACGCTGGTCAGGAGTTTGTTTTTTCGGACGAGAAACTGTTCGTGCTGCAGCAGCCGCACAATGTGCAAAATGACCGGGTGTGGGCGCCATCGAGGGACAGCATTCCTGAATCCAATATAAACATCCCTCGGTTCCAAAGTGCCGCGTCGGTGATGGTTTGGGGGGCAGTATGCAAACGTGGTAAGCTACCCTTGGTGTTTATTGAAAAAAACGTCAAAATCAACGCGGCGTACTACAAAACTGAGGTTTTGGAAAAGGTTGTTGCCCCCAGTCTCCGAAGCCTCTACGGCGATGAGCACTACGTGTTCCAGCAGGACGGTGCACCAGCCCATACGGCAAATGTGGTTCAAGCCTGGTGTCGGGACAATTTAACCGACTTTCTGGACAAAACTTTGTGGCCTCCCAGCTCCCCGGACTTGAATCCTCTCGACTTTTTTGTTTGGTCCTATATGATGGCGAAGCTGAACGAATACAAGGTCAGCACTTTGGATCATTTCAAGACGGTAATTCTCAAAATCTGGGACGAAATGCCCATGCAGTCCGTGCGTGCCGCCTGCGACGCGTTCGAGAAACGTTTGAAGCTCGTTAAGGAGTACAAAGGGGGGGTCATTCCAAGAGAAATGTTGTAAACGTTCCTTGTAAACATAGCTTTCAATAACATAAATCCAAAAAATAAAAAAACATGTTTTCATTTTTTTAACAAATTTTGAAAGTGTATCCGAACTTATTGAACACCGTGTAGTTGCGCCCGATACGGTTTGAAGTGATGGTGAGGGTGATCAAATATAGTTTAGTCGCGCACCGCTACGGATGCTCTAAAGGACTTCTTTTTGAATATATAAAAAATATATATATATATATATATATATATATATATATATATATATATATATATATATATATATATATATATATATATATATATATATATATATATATATATATATATATATATATATATATATATATATATATATATATATATATATATATATATATATATATATATATATATATATATATATATATATATATATATATATATATATATATATATATATATATATATATATATATATATATATATATTGGCCTTTGATGCTTGAGTAGATGCCATGAAATAGTAGTGGGTTGTCTGGCTGATTGTCGGGGAATTCCTTGTCAATTCTGTCGTGGTTGAAAGTAAAAGTTTTACTAGGGTCGGCCAGGATTTTTTCGGTTTGGAAATTTTCTCGATTTCCCTGATGGGGGATATCCTTGGTCCACCCAAAACTAAGCTGGCGGTTCCATTAGTGTTGGAACCCCATGACTCTGTAGCGGGCAGGATCGGATATTGGCTTGTCTTTTGATTATGTCCTTATACGGGATTCTGTGATCTGAATTGTTATAGGATTTCCTGATCGCTGGGAATACTTGCGAACATTTGTGGTTGACATCAAGAGCTTTTCACAATTATATCGCTGTAAAGCAAATGAACAGTTTTGGAAGAACTTTACATCTGTAGATGAAATCAGTTCGTTTTTTGTTTTGCATAACTGGTTGAATTGTTTTTTAAATAAATTATCTAATAGATAAATCGTCTAGCTCAAACCTTTGTAGGGGTAAGTGGCGGGACCATCATCATCATCATCATCAACTGATAGCCGGCGTCGGTGGTGTAGTGCTAAGCGTGACCGCTACTTGACACCTCAGTGGGTCTGGGTTCAATCCCAGTCGACGACGGTGGTTTTTCTGAGGCGAAAAAATCTGGTCACGTCTTCCTTCGGAAGGGAAGTAAAGCCGTTGGTCCCAGCTCATATTCATGAGTCGTTAGGTAGGGTCCAGGTGGTGGAGTCGTCTTCCTGGCGTCGGTGATTGTCACCATGTGAGGAAATAGGTCGACGTAAAAAAAAAAAAAATAAAAAAAACTTACTGTTCACAATCATTCATTTCCTATTTCACAGACATAGAGAATCATTTATGAGCTATCGAAAAATTCAATTTTTTAATTTTAGTTTTATTAAGAGTTAGTTTTTACTCATTTGAAATTTATTTCACCTTATTATTAGCTGTTTTCAGTTTTTCCAATAGTATTATGATATTAATACACATCTAATTTTTATTTTCAGTAACATACCAGTAGATTTCAGATATATCTTGTACCTACGTTTATTATGTTCTCTGACTATTATTGTGAAAACAAATGCTAATCTTAGTAGATCTTAATCCAATAGAAACTACAACAGTGGAAGTCTTTCGATGAGTGGATGGTCAGTTTAGTTACGTATATATGTATTCTACTATAGTTTACTGGCCTGCTGGTATTATTATTTTATATTATAACGTCAGTTTATTATTTTATGTTATGAAATTAAATGATGTGACATAATTGCATTTAAATTCATCTTATTCAAATCACTATTTCCGATGGGACTCACAACATAAATTATTGCAACGAAACGGAACAGCACATCGAAATTTTAGGTTTACTATTCTATTGCTATATAATTTCAGATCATCCATGGATATCCCAAGTTTTATGAGATAATTTTAAATCAATTTTTTTTTGAAATTTATTTTTCTAATTTTTTTTTAGCGGGGGGTTGTGGGTTTTTTTTTTTGTGTGGGTGGTTTTTTTTTTTTTTTTTTTTTTTTTTTTTTTTTTTTTTTTTTTTTTTTTTTTTTTTTTTTTTTTTTCAAGGGTAAGTCGCTAAGAACAGTGTGCCCACCACGATGTCTTACACACCATACCACATGTGTGGCACACTGAGGAACACTTTTGACAGTTGAGCTTTTTCAAATAAAAAATCAGCAACCTTGCAAATATGCGTTGTTGTTGGTGACAATTTTTTTTTCACTTTGTTTGTTTCTTCACGTCAATCTAGCGAGAGTTTTGTTGAATTCGCTAAATTTACTAACTAACTAACTTATAAATCATAGAGAAAACTAATTCAGGTATATCGTTAGGTGAAACAATGGATGAGGTAAGTGGTTAATTTAATAAGCAAGTTCCGACCAATCATTGCAACTTTAATTAAAGGCATATTTTTGGAACAAATTGGAGGCTGAGTATGGCACGATTAACCTCCACATCCGAAACATTTTAAAAAAACAAAACCTCTGCAGCCAGTCCTTGTCTCAACTAACCATCGAGGCCATTCAGCAAATGGAAGGAGACATGCGGATCATGGCAGATAGCTTACGCGAAGAAGCTGCAGCTGGTGGGACTCCTCTTCATGAAATATATGGCACAACATATGCTAGTCAGCCTGAGAATTTCCGGTTTCTGAGCGGAGAAGTTATGTGTCTCATCGATCTGGCAAAACTGATGCAAAAGAAAGGGATAAAGTATTTTCTCGACACAAAGAACATGACTACTGTCAGTATCGAACTCTGTGACGAACATTCTGAAGAGCACTCTCGTACATTATTTGAAAAAATAATGTTACACTTCGCTTCCCAGTAAGTACAATATGCAAAATAATGTTCAATCAAAGATCCTATCACATCAAATGTCTTTAAACAGGGGTATACAGAATCCGATCTATGACGAGATGCTGGAAAAACTTAAAAATATTGACATAACAGTTTTTTCTAGCGGCTTTGGAAAATTTCGAGCAGAAGCATTATGCCCTATTTGCCACACGAATGGGAAAAAATCAAAGCTATCATTTTCAATGGATGACAGAGGAAACTGGCATATTTACAGTTTAACCCGACACTGCAACACGATACATTTTCAAATGCCAGATTGTTACCAGCGGAAACGACGCCGAACAGGTAATGTGTCGGTGACTGGTAGCGTTACAAGTCAGTCTCCTGATACAGCTCAATTTAAATGCCTCTGCAATAGCGGAGGAGATGCGTTGAAAACTCAAAAGATTTCTACCAGTTCCGCCTCAAACAATTCAAATTCCATCTCTTATGACCCATTGTGTTTACCAGAGAATGAGATGACGAATGTTTTGACTGACTTGGAAGAAAAACGATCATATCAAGAGTTGGATTATTTGGAAAACGAAGGGATTGATGACGAGCAATATGGTAATTTTCATAATACACAAATCAGTAACCACTTACAAACAACAAATAATATTGTTACAGATAAATCGAATGCTGCAGATGCGTTTAAGGATGCAAAAACGCCTGGCAACGTACACGACGGACATCGTCGAAATTCTGGAATTGTAGATGTGGCAGTCTTGGGAATTTCTGAACCAATGTAAGAAGAGCAAACTTAATATTTGTTAAGGATGTGCCATTGATTTCAAATTTATATATATGAAATAGAGTGAAAACCTTGAGAAAATCTTAAGTGAATAAGTTTGTCTTTTGTTACAGTGAAAATACTGGAAATCCTCACCAGAGCTATGAGCCGGTTGAAAAATCCAACATGATGAGCACAACTAACTCGACAGCTTTACTAGATGTTCACATAAACATGAACAGAAGATTTAAGCTTCAAAGGACGTATGGGGTACGCTATTCGGAATATGAACATGATGTTGCAGCATATATTCTATTGACGTCGGGAATCAGTTCTTATAAATTCAAAAGAGCCAATTTGCATCTTCCCAGTCTTAAATCCACTCAACGACATATTTCCCGACACACACACAATACGAGAGAAGGTGTTTTAATGATTGACCCGTTGGTTAAATACTTGAACGCCAACAATTTTCCAAAAGTGGTAGCATTAAGCGAGGATGGAACATCCCTGTCACCCAACCCGGAGTACTCACCTCGAACTGATTCTGTGCGTGGTCTTGTTGCACCGTTTGACAGTCAAGGGATGCCAATCCTTGAATTTTTCCGGGCTTCTTCAGCGGAAAAAATGATGAATGATTTGAGAAGATACACAGTTGGAGAATATTTATACGTTGTTATGGCCATTCCCATGGTCGTAGGTGCATCTCCATTTTGTGTCCTATACATGTGTAGTGACAACAAATTTACGCATCTTCAAATAAAACAGCGCTGGAAACACGTAGAGACTAAACTGAAAAAGGCTGGAGTAAAAGTGGTAGCGCATGCATCCGATGGTGATCCACGACTTTTACGCGCCATGAAGGAAAGGACACGTCTTCCTCATCCAGTTTCAAACATGTTATATGGACCATACTTCATAGCAAATATAAAGGACGAAGTAGTTTGCATCCAGGATACGATACATCTTGTCAACAAGCTTCGGCACGCTCTTCTAAATCCAAAAAAGCACATGACTATAGGTGGGGATAGGTGCTACGTAATTGTGACAACACTGCATTCTCATTTGTTTCTATGTCATAATATTTTAGGAAAATACAGTGTATCTACAGTATATCAGACAAATGATTGAGCATGGAGATAAAGCTGTACACAAAATGAACCTATCTGATTTAAACCCAGCCGATAAAATGAAATTTGATCCAACATTAAAATTGATGGCACTCGATTTGATCGAACACTTGGCTGAAGTAGTTCCAGATTGTGAAGGCACAGTTGTGTATTTGAAAATTATGCGATTAATATACATATCCTTTGTCGAGGAAGAAATTTCGCCAACAGAAAGAATATGTACAATATGGTTTGTAAATAAGGCATATCGAATAACATGACGTTATACATTTGTTTCATTTTTAGGACTGCTCTTTTCTTCATTCGTGCATGGCGTTGGCAATGTCTTGACGCAGATAACAGCATTCAACACTGTACAACTTCAAATGTGTACTGGTGTTTAGAGTTAAATGCACATGAGTTGATTCACTTTCTGGTAAACTGTCGTGAGAATAATGCAGATGCCCAATTTTTAGTTCAAAACTTGAACAGTCAGCCTTGTGAGACATCTTTTCGAGAGCTACGATCAATGACTACCATCAATCACACGGCAGTTAATTTCACTATGAAGGATGTTGAACAAAGAATGCAACGAGTACAAATGAAGCTTCTAATTGCGCATCGTAGAAAAGATGTACTCTCGTTCCCAAGTCTTCGCAAACAAGTCTTCAAAGCCTTGGTAACCACATCATACGATCTGCCAAATGATGACCAGATTGCACATCATATTAAAATAGCCGAGCAAAAAGCAGCTGAGCTTCTCATTTCGGTTGGGTTCAATGAGAAAAAAATTAACTTCACAAACAGCTTGATCCTACGAAACACCAACTTAAAAGCTGAGTTCGAGTTTGTGAATATAAACGAGATATACGAAGATAGTACAGATGGTAACCCTTCAGATTGGTAAATACTTATGTGTAAGAATTATAATGTATCCATAATAAGTTATAGGTACCAATTATCTTCAACTCACATCGAACGAATCAAGTACAATACATCATGAACCTATCATCGAGTGCGCAAAGAAAATTTTTCCTAGGACTGGAGGAAAAAACATTCTCAAGCGCTGTGAAACCAAAAGGACTCGAAATATTTTCAGAATAAAACGAATTACAGGAAAAGTTGTTAACATCACCAAGTCAAAGATGCTTTGGCTTTTGTCTTCAGGACGCGTAAGAAGGACAAACGATCGCTTGCAACGCTTTCATCGTATTCGGACAGATTCGAAGACACGCCAAACTGCAAAAGAGGATATTCCTTGATTATATTGACTTTGTAAAATGTTACTTTCTGCTTTGCTCTTTAGAAAGTTTGATTTTTTTCAATTATTTGATTTCAATTAAAATACAAAAATGAGCATATCGTTAATTAGTTCGCAATCATGTAGTTTCGTTTATTTATCAAATTGACACAGTGCATCATGGTCGAAAGGTGCAAGTATTATCTGACCATTTCGGTGTTCTTACAATTAGTGGGTAGCCGCTGTTTATTGTACTCCACGCGAAACTTCCGGAAATCTGAACGATTCTTCGCATATTTCGATTATCTGTTCGCTGCGACAGGTTTTTTTTTCACAGAAAGTTCCTCTTCTATCCGGGAATCGGCAGATTGGAATGCAGATTCTGTTAATAGATAACGTTCAGCAACATTTACGCCTAGAAAGATTACCGAGAATCTAAATAAAAAAAAATATGCCGAACACTATCAAATTCCAGCGCGCTCATACCTGAAGGCCGATTTTTGATCTTGACCGGGTTGCACTGGGAGTTGCGTTATACTTTTTACAAGCAGCATTCGATCACACTAACTGATTTTGTCCATTACAGCATTTTTCTGATTGAATTTTCATGTTATTTCTGTCAAATTTAGCTGTATTTTAGTCATCTATATGGAGGATTGGGATTGTCTATTAAACAGCCATCTAAATTTCACCATCTCCTCTTTTCAAATGCATAGGAATCAAATAGTGAGCAACTCAGCTTTATTTTTTCATCCTTTTATTGTCCTCGGGTGCTCGGGAGAAGTACACTTTGGGCAAATTCTTTTAACTGAATTGATTCAATCCGAGTTCCAATTAGAACCAACCACTTGAACAATTTCCTAACCGATATTAATCACTTTCTAAACTATGATTAAACTGTAACTAAACTATAAACTAATTTATTATTTATGTCCTTAAAATCCTAGAGCATTAGTGCACTACTTGTTGATTTTTGTGGTGTTGTAATCTTGTAGAAACCAAAACAAATGCCTGGTTGCCATGATCAGCAAAAATAAAAATTTGGACTATCAACACATCGGCACCTTCGGCACCTTACGGCAACACTCAGAACATTGCAACGCATGTAGGCACACTAAAACAAAATAGCACAGGAGAAAAGTGTGCTGAGCGACTCACCCCTTGTAATTAACCCTAATTTAGCTTTATATTGTCAGTAAGATTCCGGTCGAAATGGAAGAAAATCAGCAAACTGTTTGCGAATTCGGAGGAATCCGAGCATTTTTTACTTGGCCAAAAACTGTTCGTCCACAGGGCAGAAAAAAACAACGTACGACTACTGTAAAAATAAAAAATTCATTAATCTTATAAGTCGTAAAACTTATCGTCTCACCCTTTAACATGTAAATAAACCTACGGTCCTCAGCTAGCTGAAGACACAATAATCGCACATAAATATCAATCCCACCACACGAAACGTCCTTACCGGTTGACTTAAGAAATTTCAAATTACCAAAATTAATTGAGTAAATAATAACCTGACTCATCACATAACATCACCCAAGAAAATCCACCACAATCGCAAAGTCACGTTTGATGTGGTACACCCTTTACCGTTGGTTTCAATAACCGATTCGTTATTTATTTCAAACAACAAGTTTGTTTATTTTACGCTAAAATTTGCTTGGGACAAGCTTTGAGTTTTGTTTGAATTTACCTAAAATTTATCTGCTGCCAAAATTGAACAAAATATGCGAACAAACAAATGTTGGTAGAACTAAGGTTGAACCCTGGAACAAAAACAACCTAAATTTTCTGTTTCCAACTATTATGGTTTATCAAAGTAAACCAATAATGTGTTTGTGCATTTTTTATTATTGAAATTTGATTGATGCAACCTAAAATATTGTTGTTTGTACCATACTTTTTTCTCCGTGCTTGAAGTATTTCTCGAGACTTGAGGCATTGCTCATCTTGACAAAAACTTAATTAAAACAACCAACTCTAGATTTGTAATTCGGGCTGTGCTATGATTTTCGACAACTCTTTCAAGATAACTCAACCATAAACCTACGGTCCTGCTTGCTGAAGATACAATCATTGCAATCCCATCGCACGAAACGCCCTTACCGGTTGACTGAAGAAATTTCAAATTACCAAAATTAATAGAGTAAATAATAATAACCACTCCTGACTCATCACATAATACCACAGAAAAGTCCACCACAATCGCAAAGTCACGCTCCTTTCCGTGCGGCTGCAGCGTCGTTCAAATTACCCGGTGATTTTTCATCCTGGTTGCTCACAATTTCGCCATTATTTTCCCCTAATTCACAATCCTTTCAACAAGCACCCATTCGTGCCCGCATAAATTTCCTTCTGTCGTAAGTACCCCCCCTAGCACACATATGTGGGCACAAACACACATGACCCCGTGGACCGACCCCGTCTTTTAAATCTACGTCGTCGTCGTCGTCGTCGTCGTCGTTGTCGTCGAAAGAGTCAGGTGTGGGAAAGCCCCACTAGCATAAGGACATCACGACCACTCATCGTTTGACCATCTTCGGTGCTGGCTGCTTGAGGAAAACGCAGGCGTTTCGGCAGCAACCCGATCGGTTTGGGGAATTCGCGCGCTCCACTTTAAGAAGAAAAAAAAACACCCAAAAGTGTCACAAATCGATTTTTACCATAGTAGTCCTTTCCTTTGCTTGACCGCGTTTTGAAACTGCCGTTTCCCCTTTGCTTCGTGTCAGTGTCCAGTTCGAGAATGACGGCGGGTGGTCTGCTAGTGGAAAAAAGAAACCGAGCGGAAACCTTCTCACCTTTGGACCAAGTCGCGCCAGAAGACCGCCTTCGCGTTCGTGCCCCGTAACAACAACATTGCGAGCCTCATCAGGGATCAACCCTGCACGGGAAGTGGCGTGTGTGCGTTTTTCGTGAATAGAAAACAGAAAGTTGAAATAAAAGAATCCAACGTGCAGTGGTTTGGAGAAGTTTAGCAAGCGAAAGTAAAAACGCCAAGTGTAAAACTCTTTGCTCGTGAACTGACCGACCGTTCGGGGCGTTCTCATGGGAATTTTTCATGCTAATCTCACCAGATAAGGTTGGCCGCAATCCGAAGGTTTCCGCAAATGCACAGTGGGGGTTGGTTCCGTTAAAAAAATAAGTTGAATGATGGTAAATGCGGAACATGCTGAAGGCTAGATGTATTACATATCGCTGAAAAGCCTACGAAAAAACCAAAATAAACGGTTTGAAAATTTTAATGGAGAAAAACAAATATCCTGAGCACACGGGTTTTCCAGTCAAAAAGATAGTTGTTATGTTTAAAAACACCTATACTGTCGCTTAGAATTTACTTGTATTCTAATTAAATGAATATATCAATGAGATCGTTCATCGAATCGTATTAAATCATTGTTTTCAAAATTCGGCGTTTGAAACCAATTTCAGTGATTACATGGTGCATGTAACTACTTATCACCTCAATTATAACGCTGAGCCAAGGTCGTTGATATATTTTCTATGAGACAAAAGCTGATCCAAAAAACACGGAACAAATAATTTACCACCGAGGGGGCAGAAAATGATTTTTTTTTAATGAAAATCCGACAATCTGTTCCTGATTGAAATCATTACATACATAATTTCATTTTCATGTGTATGGATTTGGAAGGTCTCTGGAGATTGAGTAATAGGCACCCTATTACACCGCACCGGTGTGCATTGCTGTCGAAATAGTCTTAAATTTATTTTGAAAAATAATTTTTTCTATGTTTCGATTTATTGCAAACGCTATTCGGCATATCGTTTTCAATGTAATTTGCAATATATTTACTACCTGATGTAACACTTAATTTGATTTTTTTGATATCTATGGTCCTCCCACAGACACATTTCACGCCAAATCGTATTCGCAGTTGGCAGCACCCTCTTAGATTTCAATGAAACTTTCAGGAAATGTAGACTTTGTCACAAAAAAGCCACTTTTCATACGCAGCTAAAAAGAAACATTGAATTTTCAGTGTTATCTAATGCACATAAAGGGAATACTAGATTTGGCAGAAAATAATGGGATTTTTCATGTAAATTTAAGCCCAATTGCGCCTGAATCTAGCCTGTTGTATGAAAGATTGCAAACATTGTTGTATGGCGCATGAAAAATTGCAAACAATTTCGTTGTTTATGCCTCATCTGGCTTGAATTTAAACGAGGGGAAATTTTAAAATTCATCAAAATTCATCATTTTTTCTGTATACTTGTGGCCTAAACAAAATGCTTACGTCTATTTGAAAAAGTACTCGAGATTTGAGCGCATTTGTAAGTTTTATCCCACCTAACCCACACTGTATGGAGTGTATGTTGTTGTTGATTGTTACTGAGTTCACAGTTTTAACTACTATCATTTTTACAAATAGTTAATGGTTTATATGCATCAGCTGAAGCCTTTCGGCGAGAGGGTAATCAGCTCAGTTACAGATATACATTCTATCATCAGTTACTGTCGTGCTCATATTATTAATTCTAATATTATTATTTAGGTATTTTTATTACTTTCCGTTATGATATGATTATATATGATTGCATTTAAATTCATCTCATCAATTAGAATAATAGTTATTATTGCTAATTATTGGCTAATTAAATGGTTATTGCGATGCCAGAAAACGGAACAACACATCGAAATTCAAGACAAACTATTCTTTTATGATATATAGCATCAGATCATCCATGGAATTTCCAAATTTTGTAAAGCAATTTTTAATTCATTGTTTTGCTTTGCTATGATATGTATTAACTTTCAGGTTCGTAATGGATATTCAAGTCTTTCTTCAATTGCAACAGCACAACAATCTGCAGACATGTAATTAAGCATTTAATTTTTATTATTATTTTATATTATAATGTCCCTTCACTATATTTTAAATAATTTTATATGTGACATAACATATTTATTGACCATTTGTATCACTATTTTCACCATTTTGATCATAAGTCAGGCGTCATGATTTATGTTAATATTGTTTTATTATTTTTACATCATAGATAATATATGCTATTAATTATTGTGTCTTGTATGTCCAAACAATCATTTTAATTCTTTCTTCTTCCTCTTATAATTAGGAAGTGTCTGGTGCCTTGACTACAAGCAAGATGAGCAAACGTGATTGATGGAGCGAATAACTCAATCCTTACTCATATTTTCATTATTTTTGTAATTATAATTGTACTAATTTTACTTGATCGATAATTTATATTATTTTTTTGTGTCCAATTATCCTTTAATCCCTTTTCCATTATTCTCTTATTAAGACGTATAATGTTCCTTCAATACATGAGGCTTCGACTGAATTTGCGGCAGACATTCGTACTTATTACTGAAAGTCCGATTTGGTTTTCTTTTTAGTTTATTATTAACAGGCTCGACAGTTGAAGTTACTTATTTTAACAATTTTAGCAACCGTTGACCAGCATTTTGAGCACAGAGTGCTTCTGATTGTATTATGTTTTAAGCTTCTGACATGAACTGCTACTTGTTATTGCTCCCTTGAACCAGCAGAAAGGAAAGGAAGCAGGCTACCCATTTGGTCGTATCAAACTACACTGTGGTGCAAAATTGGTCGGATAAGAATATCATTTTGGTAAAGTAGGTGATAAAATTCAGAAATAAAATATGTTCAATAGTTTATTAGTTTATTTTTCCTTTTTGAGATTAGATTTTTGACATTTTGATTTTAAAAACATTATAATATTTCATAAACAAAATTATATAAAAAAAAAGATTCATTTGTTAAAATTCAAGGAGCGAAAATGATCGGACAAGATGTAGAAATTACATTTTTCGATTTAATAATTAAATAATTTGAATGTTTCAATAATGTGTATGTCCTCCTTTGTACTTGATCACTTCTGCCAAGCGTCTTGGCATAGATTCGACTAAGTTTTGCGTTGCTTCTGGACGAAGAGTGTTCCATACAGCTTCAATCTTCCACATTAATTGCTTTCTGTTGGAAATATGTTTCTTTTGCAGTTCTCGTCCAATTTCATCCCATAGATGCTCGATTGGGTTTTAATCTGGGCTTTGGGGAGGGTGATCCAGCACGGTTATGTTTTTCCCGGCCAAATACTCTGTCACAAGCTTCGACTTGTGCTTGGGGTCATTGTCGTGCATAAATACAAAGTTGCTGCCCAGTCGATATTTCCTGGTAGATTTTGAGATGTTACGTTCCAGGATATCCCTGTAGTCTTCCTTGAACATTATCCCTTCGATGAATTCTATGGTGGCCACTCCAGCATAGAACATACCACCCTATACCATAACTGATCCACCGCTATGTTTCACAGTTCCACGCATATTTTTTCTTTTTAGAGCGGTCCCATCAGTTCTCCAAACTCTAACACGGCCATTTAAAGCTCTGACGTTGAACTTACTTTCATCTGTCTATAATACTTTTTTCCAGAACGACATCGGCTTGTTAACATGCTTCTTGGCGTAGACCAAACGCTTCACTCTGTTCTGCTCACTGATGAATGGCTTTTCCCTAGGCGTGCGACTCTTGATTCCGATTTCGTTGAAGGCTCTACTGATGGTGAACCGACTTACAGTTTTGCCGACGATGGGTTCCAGATCGGCTGCCAACTTACCGCCACTAAGGAGTGTATCGAATATAAGCTATCCACATACATTTGCGTTGTACGCATGTATTTGTGATGGTTTTTTATGCTCTGAACACTGCATGCTGTGCGTTTGACTGTCAGCTTTCCTTTGTTTACTTGTTTGTGCGGTTCAAATTCTGCGTTTTCAAAATGTCGTGTATTGAAAAGGAAGTGAAAATTAAGGTTCTGGACACATGGCTAAGTGAGAAGGGTATTACTATGCGAAAATTGGCGAAGCGGTTTGGAATTCATCATGCGAGTGTTAAAACCATCATTAATAAGTTTGGGGAACACTATTCTTTTGATGAGCTAAAGGGCGATACGGTCAAAATTTGGTCAATATCAACTTGACGTATTTCTTTCAATTTTGCATTTAAAAAACCTGAACACCCCTCATTTTGAAGGTGTGTGTGTGTAGAATGTTTCTCCTATTTTGATTTTGGAATTCACTCTTCAGTTGTCAAAATGCCGTCCAAGCAAGAAGAGCAGCGTATCAAAATTTTGCTCGCGCATCGCGAAAATCCGAGCTACTCGCACGCAAAGTTGGCAAAATCGCTAAAAGTTGCCAAATCAACCGTTACAAATGTAATTAAAGTGTTTGGGGAACGTTTGTCGACAGCCAGGAAGTCTGGATCGAGGGGAAATCGAAAACCGGAAGCCGCTGAGACGACAAAGAGAGTTGCCGGTAGTTTCAAGCGAAACCCTAACTTATCTCTCCGAGATGCCGCAAATAAGCTGGGTGTATCGTCTACAACCGTGCATCGAGCCAAAAAACGAGCCGGACTATCGACTTACAAAAAGGTAGTGACTCCAAATCGCGATGATAAACAAAATACGACGGCCAAAGCGCGATCCCGGATGCTGTACACGACGATGCTGACGAAGTTTGACTGTGTGGTAATGGACGACGAAACCTACGTCAAAGCCGACTACAAGCAGCTTCCGGGACAGGAGTTTTATACGGCAAAAGGAAGGAGAAAGGTAGCAGATATTTTCAAGCACACGAAACTGTCAAAGTTCGCAAAGAAATATCTGGTTTGGCAAGCCATCTGTACCTGTGGCTTGAAAAGCAGCATTTTCATAGCTTCCGGGACTGTCAACCAAGAAATTTACGTGAAAGAGTGTTTGAATAAACGTCTGCTGCCTTTCCTGAAGAAACACGGTTGTTCCGTACTGTTTTGGCCGGATTTGGCATCTTGCCATTACGGTAAAAAGGCCATGGAGTGGTACGCCGCCAACAACGTGCAGGTGGTTCCCAAGGACAAGAACCCTCCCAACACGCCAGAGCTCCGCCCAATTGAGAAATACTGGGCTATTGTCAAGCGGAACCTAAAGAAGACCAAAAAAACTGCTAAGGACGAGCAGCAGTTCAAGGCAAACTGGCTTTCTGCGGCGAAGAAGGTGGACAAGGTGGCTGTACAAAATCTGATGGCAGGGGTCAAGCGTAAGGCCCGGCAATTCGGATTTGGAAAAGCGGAAGCCTAACTGAATATTTTTCCTGAATTTTATACTAATTGAACTTGAAAAAAAATTTAATTTGATTTTTTAAATAAACGATTTCACCGATTTACACGCGTTTTCCCTTGACCAAATTTTGACCGTATCACCCTTTACCAGGAAGAGGCAGAAAACCCGGTTCTTCCAACCCGAAACTGGAGCAGAAAGTGGTATCTCTAATCATGAAGAACAAATCAATGTCAATACGTGATTTGGCCAAAAAAGCAGGAACGACTGTCGGAATGATCCAGCGTATCAAGAGGCGAAACCACCTGAAGACCTACAAGAAGCAGAAAATCTCGAAACAAAGTGCAGAACAGAAGAAGCGAGCAGCAACAAGGGCCCGGAAATTGTATTCGCGACTTTTGCAGCGTCCGGATGCATGCGTTTTGATGAACGATGAGACCTATGTAAAGGAGGACTCAAAAACCCTTCCAGGTCCACAATACTTTGCCGTCGTTGGGGAGGATGTGAGCGATGCGGACAGGTCGATTCAAGTGGAGAAATTCGGTCGAAAGGTACTGGTATGGTAAGCAATATGAACCTGTGGTTTGAAGTCAAAAATTGTTTACATTACCGGAACTATAAATGCGGAAATCTATCGATCTGAGTGTCTCCAGAAGAGATTGTTGCCTTTATATAAGAAGCATAGTAAACCTCCACTGTTTTGGCCGGATTTAGCGTCAGCTCACTATGCCAAAACCACTCTCAATTGGCTTGCGGAAAAGGGTATAGATTTCGTTGAGAAAAATATCAATCCACCAAATTGCCCTCAGCTTCGACCCATCGAACGTTACTGGGCAATCGTGAAGAGGGTCTTCAAGAAGACTGGTAAGGCAGCTGGGAACATGCAGGAGTTCAAAAAAATTTGGGCTCAAGCGTCCAAAAAATGCGATGCAACACTTGTCCGGAACTTGATGAAGAGCATTCGATCCAAAGTTCGAAAATTCGTGAAGGAATAACTTAAATTTCATCCGGTCTTCATTATGTTCAAGTTTAACCTCGTACAATAAAGGATCAATTTTTTGTATGAATAAAATATCGGTTTTCAACATAATTTGAAAGAAAGTTTGTGGATAGCTTATTTTCGATACACTCCTTAATTAACGGATCTTTTTTGAAAGCTTGTGCCAAATACCGTTTGTTTTGCTGTGACAGAACCGGCGACGACCACATCTGCGACGATTTTCAATGCTGCCGGTAATTTTTTGTCGGGAGATGATGTCCGATACCGTAGACTTTGGAATACCAAGGGATTCAGCAATCTTCCGAACCGTTTCCCCGCGTTTATGAAGTAAAATAACATTACTTCGTTGAGCTACCGATGTTTCCTTCCTGCAGACCATTGTGAACTTTCAACTTCTGGTAAATTTGCTAATAAGCGTTTTGCAGTAGTATTAGTGAAATCAGAAATCGTCTCTGCATTAAATCATACACTCAAACTAGTTTGATAATTATTATCGTTTGTTTTTGTTACAATTGCTATGGTTGTCCGGTGACTTATGCACACTGTTTTTCAAGATATTGTTCAAAATAAAAATTTCACAAAAAAACCAAACATTGCAGATAATCTTTAATAGTGAAAATGAATGTATCAAAGAAAAACGAATATTGAAAAGCAATAAAATGGAAGGTGAAAACTAATAATTTAAGTTTTACAAGCGAATTCACGAAGCTATCAAATGGGGGGGGTCAATTTTGCACCACAGTGTTTTTTCTCTTTTTATATTCTTTTTTTTTTTTTTTTTTTTTTTTTTTTTATTTTTTGTTTTATTTTTTTTTTTTTTTTTTTTTTTTTAAAATTTTTAAATGGGGGGGGGGGGGGGGGTGGGGGAGTGATTGATGTTGGAGTTGGACGGTGGGGGGGGGGGCCGGCCGGGGTGTGGGGGGGGGGGTGTTTTTTTTTTTTTATTTGTATTTTACACTTTAAAGTGAATTAGTTGGGGGGTGCGGCGGGGGGGGGTGGGGGGGGTAGTGTTGTTGTTTATATCAAAGTGGTGTGTTTTGGATCGCAGCAAGCCGTGCTTTGAAAATGACGTGTTTTGCTTTTGCTGCGTCGTTTTTGCGGAAATAAAATTAAAAAATATTCCTTCATTCAACTAAAATAAATGGTGAAATTATAGTTTTTCCGAGTGCTTTGCGTAGGACGTTGTGAATGGAATCCCTCTCATAGTGTGGTATGGTCGTGTTTCTTAAGATGGGTTGTTTTTCCCATTTTTTGTGTTTTTAGTGACCCGATCCCGCATCCGGACGAGCTTTCCAGCATCAGATAAGGAACATTGGTGAGGTCGTTTCATATTATCCAAAATATACCTTAACTATATACACGCCAGGATCAAGAATTCAAGATCCATTTTTTGATTCTGGAAGTGTGAAAACTCTTCACATATCCATTTAATGTGTGAAGATTTTCATGCGGGGCTTAATGTATATGAAGATGACCTCAGAATGTACGTGTATGAACCGGCATTCTTTAAATGGGTCGTTGGATTTTCAATAGAGCTGTCACTTTTAATCTCCAGGGCTAAAAATGTTTGCACATAGTGATCACATATGAATTACTGAAGAAATGCAGACAAGTGTCTTCCATAAAAGTACTGCCGATCAGTGGGAGATTGATTGTAAAGACACACACACACAAATGACATCGATATGTCCAATTAGAATCAGCTTGTTTTCTTTCCGACAAGAGGATCTGCCTTTGCGGTTTCGTTTCCATTATGATTTTGGGCCATTAATTTTACAGTTTTTATCTAGACTGTCTTTTGAAAAGGGTAAAACTTTTTTACCAATTTATTTTTCAAATGGATACAATCGAACGACGAACACCTGAATGGCGCAGAGGACGCGGGCGTTGAAGTCCAAGTCGGTGGAAGAAATGACTACGTCAGCACAGCAGAGGATGGGAACGAACCAGCTCCCACGCTGAGGGAAGTTAAGGATGCTATCCAATAACTCAAGAATAACAAACCAGCTGGCAACGATGGCATCGGAGCTGAACTCATCAAGATGGGCCCGGAAAGGCTGGCCATCTATCTGCATCGGCTGATAGTCCGAATCTGGGGAACAGAACAGCTACCGGAGGAGTGGAAGCAAGGGGTTATATGCCCTATCTACAAGAAAGGCGACAAGCTGGAGTGTGAGAACTACCGAGCGATCACAGTCCTAAACACTGCCTACAAAGTGCTATCCCAGGTCATCTTCCGCCGGCTTTCACCAAAAGTACATGAGTTCGTGGGAAGTTATCAGGCCGGTTTCATCGACGGGCGCTCGACGACGGACCAGATCTTTACTGTACGGCAAATCCTCCAAAAATGCCGCGAATACCAGGTCCCGACGCATGATCTGTTCATCGATTTCAAGGCAACGTACGACAGTATCGACCGCATAGAGCTATGGAAGATTATGGACGAGAACGGCTTTCCCGGGAAGCTCACTAGACTGATTAAAGCTACGATGGACGGTGTGCGAAACGTGCCTGTTGTTCAACATTGCGCTAGAACGTGTCATGCGAAGAGCCGGGCTCAACAGCCGGGGTACGATTTTCACTCGATCCGGTCAGTTCGTTTGTTTTGCGGATGACATGAACATTGTCGGCAGAAGATTTGAAACGGTGGCAGAAATGTACACTCGCCTAAAACGCGAAGCTGCGAAAGTCGGACTGGAGGTGAATGTGTCGAAAACAAAGTACCTACATGCTAGCAGGAGGTACCGAGCGCGACAGGGACCGCCTAGGCAGCAGTGTTACGATAGACGGGGATACATTCGAGGTGGTGGAAGAATTCATCTACCTTGGATCCTTGCTTACGGCTGACAACAACAACAGCCCTGAAATCCGAAGACGCATCATCAGTAGAAGTCGTGCCTACTACGGGCTCCAGAAGAACTTGCGGTCAAGAAAGATTCACCCCCGCACTAAATGTACCATGTACAAAACGCTGATAAGACCGGTTGTTCTCTACGGGCACGAGACGTGGACGATGCTCGAGGAGGACCTGCAAGCACTTGGTGTTTTCGAACGCCGGGTGCTTAGGACCATCTTTGGCGGCGTACAGGAGGATGGAGTGTGGCGGCGAAGATGGAACCACGAGCTCGCTGAACTCTACGGCGAACCCAGCATTCAGAAGGTCGCGAAGGCTGGAAGGATACGGTGGGCAGGGCATGTTGCGAGAATGCCGGACAACAATCCTGCAAAAATGGTGTTAGCCTCGAATCCGGCCGGTACAAGAAGGCGTGGGGTACAGCGAGCACGATGGGCGGACCAGGTGCAACAGGATCTGGCGAGTGTGGGTCGTTAACGAGGTTGGAGACAGGGAGCCATAGACCGAGTATATTGGCGAAATGTTCTAGATGAAGTCATATCGTAAATACGATGTATGGCTATTTAAATAAATAATAACAATCGAAAAAATGACAAAACCTACAAAAAAGTGTTGTGACTATCACAAAATTAGACAAATTTAAAATAAAAATCAAATTAGGTTCTACACTAGAAAAATCGATTTTTAAATTTTATATAAATCGATTTCCATAAGTCACCATTTTCAGTGAGTTTTTTTTTAACCAATGAAGATCGTAATCATCTCAGAACCCAATGAAACTCTATTTATTTATGAGATTCCGTCTAATTTAGCATACTTTAAGTAATTCAATTTGAAAAAAGCTTACATGTTGAAATAAATTTTAAATGACTAATTTATTCTCTTATTTAGATCTTTAGCAAAATCAGGGAGGGGGGGGGGGGATGGGGGGTCCATACAATTTACACCACCAGTCAAAAAAAAATTTACAGCCGGTTAAAAAACAAATTTTAATAAGCATATGATAAAATTTCAAAACAAAAAGTTGATTCAATATTTCCGAAAGCAGGTTTCCTACGTGTCATTGTTTATCACAAATAAATAATGACAAGCAGAAAACAATTGTCTGTCGAAAAGCGGGCCCAAATTATCATTTTGAAAAAAAAATGGCAAACCGTTCGGGGATGTATACATACAGGGTGCGGCAGAAAATAATGCAAAAATGTTCAAACTCGAGTATTGGGTTAATTCGTGTAGCTAGTGACTAATCTCTGTCGAAAGTGTATTTGTTAATGTTTACTTTCAAGTGCTGCATCCAAACATTCTATTTGTTTTATTACAAATTCGTCAAAATGTTCGCGAAAGAAGTGATCACCAGTTTGCTGCTCACCCAGAAGAAGCCGAAAGATATTGCCAAGGTGGTAGGGTGCTATTTGGCAACAGTCTACCCGCATAAAAAAAAAGTCCCTGCAGGATGGTCCTAAGCAGCGGAAGCCGGGAAGCGGACGTCCGCGCTTTGCACGCACGCCGAACGTGATCAAATCGGCCCGTGCAAAAATTGCTCGCAACCCGTTGCGTTCCATAAAAAAACTTGCAAAGGAAGCCAATATTCCGGAGAAATCCATGCGAAGAATCATCAAAGAAGACCTGCATGCATCTTCCAGAGCCAGAGTGAAATGCCACTTGATTACGGACCGGGTCAGGGAATCACGAGTGACTCGTTCCAAGAGATTGCTTTCCTTGTTGAAGAAGGAAAAAATGATATTCCTGTTCTCCGACGTGTATATCGGTATTTTTTTTTTTTTTTTGTCGTCAATCATATATGTAGACCGGTTTTACATTTTTGCCTTAATTCTACTCTTACAGATATTCTGAGAAAAATGCTTTTTTTAGTTGATTTTTATTCATTGTTAGATCAATTGTGGTGCAGTATTTGTTATAGCAAGACATCATCTTATTTATGGGTCCGTTTTGGGCATAGTTAGTTCTTTGATTATTCATGTAGAATAAATTCCTGTTTCTTAAGTGACGGGTGGGAGCGTAGAAGTTGAGCTTCTCTAAAATATCTGCGTCATTTATTCTTTGCCCAATAACATCGTTTATAAATGATAGAGTCGCAAACTCACGTCGTTTTTCAAGACCATCTATTTTAATTAACATACATCGAGATTCATAAGAAGGTAACCGAAAAGAGTTCCATCCTAACTTACGCAAAGCATACAATAAAAACTGTTTCTGCACTGACTCAATACGGTCTTTATGTGTATTCTGATATGGATCCCAAACCACGCTGCAGTACTCAAGAAGGGGCCTAACATATGTTACATACAATGTTTTTATTGTATGGGGATCATTGAAATGAAAACTAAACCTCTTGAGGAACCCGAGCATATTACTTGCCTTGTAAATTATATTGTTGTAGTGTTCTACAAAAGTGAGCTCGGAATCAAGTATGACTCCCAAATCTCTAACCTGATTGCATCTTTCAACAGTTTGTTGACCTATAGTGATGGTGTCTTGCCTTACATTGCGCTTTTAAGTAAATGAGACTGAGATGCACTTTTTAACGTTAATCTCTAGTAAGCTTTTTGTACACCAAATATGAAAATTATCAACTTCTCTTTGAAAGACTTCGATGTCAGATGATTTACGTATTTCCATGAAAAGTTTCATGTCGTCTGCATATATTAAAACATTTAAATGGCGTAAAATATATTCAACATCATTGACAAACAAAATAAATAGTAAAGGACCCAGATGGGATCCCTGTGGTACTCCCGATGTAACATTCACAACCGATGATAGCTTTCCTTCAAATCTTACTCGTTGTGTTCTTCCAAGCAAGTATGACTGAACCCACTTTATTAAATTATGGTTGAAACCTATCTTAGACAATTTGTAGAGCAACAAAGGAATATCGACTCTATCAAAAGCTTTGCTAAAGTCAGTGTATAAGGTTTCAACGTAATTACCTTCATCCATTGCATTTATTGAAAAATTTACAAAGTTTAGCAAATTTGTAGAAGTAGAGCGTCCTTTCATAAAGCCATGTTGCTTGGTAGAGATAACATATTTAACTTGTGAAAAAATATGTTGATTGATAATGGACTCAAATAGTTTGGGAATACAACATAATATTGCAATGCCACGATAGTTTTTCACATCTAATTTTTTACCGCTTTTGAAGATCGGAACCAAGTACGATTCTTTCCAAATGAGGGGAAATACGCCAGTTTTTAGAGATAAATTAAACAACCAAAACAAGGGTTTTACTAATTCCTTTGATAATGTTTTCAAAAATACTGGCGGTAATCCGTCAGGACCAGCTCCTTTAGAAGCGTCTAATGTGCTTAAAGAAAGCAAAATTTCGTTGACGGATACATTATCAACAGTCACATTTAACGAAGGCTCAGGAAGATATGAGAAAAATTGATAATCTCGATCCTTGTCGTCACGAGTTGTGTAAACATCTTGAAAAAAATCAGCAAATAAGTTACTGATTTCGGTTGGATTCTTACCGTCTTTGTCGTTGAATTGCATTTTTGTTGGAAAATTTCTTAATTTCTTCTTATCTTTAACAAGGTTGAAAAACGATTTCGGGTCTGATTTGATATTAGTTTCAGTTTTTCTATTATTCTCCTCATGTGCGATCTTCATTTCTAAATTCAGTTCATCACAGATAGTTAAATATATTGTGAGGTTTGTATCATTTTTATCTTTTTTATAAGCTTTGTGCGCTTTTTGCTTCCTATTTTTGAGATTTATAATTTTCTTAGTATACCAATTTTAAAGGACCAAGTGCTTCCCTGGGAGAAGGCCAACTTCTCCGAGGACCAAAACGTTGTCCTACAGCAGGATGGAGCGCCGTGTCACACGTCCAATCGAACCCAACAATGGTTGAACGATAACATGAAGTTTTGGCCGAAGGATTTGTGGCCCCCTAGCAGTCCAGATCTTAATCCGATGGATTATTCGATTTGGGCATATGTTGAAGCACGAGCCTGCAAAACATCACACCCTAATGAGAAAACCCTGAAGTCAACCATAACACGCACATGGCAGTCAATGTCGGAGGACTACGTCCGAAAGGCATGCTCTGGCTTCCGGCGTCGGCTCGAGGATGTTGTTAATAAAAATGGAGGACACATTGAATAAATTTGTTTAAAAAGTCTTTATAAAGATAACTGCACTCGAAAATGTTGATATTATTGCTTGAATCAGTTGAAAATGGGATTTGAAAAAAATAGAACAAATTTTCGCATTATTTTCTGCCGCACCCTGTACAATAACAGGAGAAGTACTAAGGATTACAACAATTCACCACAAAAGATAATAAGGTTTAATTACCAGAACAATGATATACGTAGGACTGACTATTCTAAAATGACGTGCGACTTTTGTGGAGTTTAAGAACATGAAAAGAGATGCGATAAAGATCGTGGATGTTGCGAAGCCGGGAACGAGTGCAGAGAAAGATCTAAACACCTTAGATCTTTAGAATGTCGACGATTCAGAGAACTGATGATGACAGCAATGATGATGAATGGAATTCAGGTGATTTGCAGTTTATGTGTGTTGCGTCTGCTAATAGAATAAGTTATCCATGTCTTCTAAATGTTTCAATTGATGATCGTTTTGTTCAAATGGAAGTTGATTGTGGTTCTGGGGTAACTAAAGGGTGTTTCGATCAAAATTTAGTCGACTTAAACTTGACGCATTTCCTTTCATCGTGCATTAAACATTTTTGCACACCCCTCATTTTGAAGATGTGTGCGTGTAGCATCATGCCTCTATTTTGATTTTGAGATTAGCACTTCAGTTATCAAAATGTAGTCTAACACCCCGTTCACACTACAACTTATATTACGTGATATAGACTATCTTGATATCAGCATCAATACATCTAGTTTTCACTGGAAATAATGTGCATGGCATTTGATATCAAGATACTCTATATCAAGTAATATAGGTTGTAGTGCGAACGGGGTGTAAGGAAGAGAAGAAGATCAAAATTTTGAGGGGGGAAAAAGGGGGGTTGGGGAAAAAATAATGTGGTGTGTGGGGGGGGGGAAAGACGGGGAGGGGTGGGAAAGGCGAAAAGGGAAAAAAGCCAAAGCACGATCGCGAAAGTTGTACACGACGATGCTGACGAAGTTTGATTGCGTGGTACAGGACGATGAAACTTACGTCAAGGCAGACTTTAAGCAGCTTCCTGGACAGGATTTTTTTACGGCAACCGGACGGGGAAAGGTGGCAGATATTTTCAAGCACATTAAACTGTCAAAGTTCGCGAAGAAATATCTGGTATGGTAGGCCATCTATACCTGTGGCTTGAAGAGCAACGTTTACATTGCGGCCGGAACCGTCAACCAGGAAATTTATCTGAGCGAGTGCCTACAAAAACGTCTACTGCCTTTCCTGAAGCGACACAATTGTTCCGTTCTATTTTGGCCGGATTTGGCATCTTGCCATTACGGAAAAAAATGCAACGGAGTGATATGCTGCCAACAACGTTCAAGTGGTGCCCAAGGACAAGAACCCTCCCAACACGCCAGAGCTCCACCCAATATTGGGCAATCGTCAAGCGGAACCTTAAAAAGACTCAAAAAGCTGTTGTGAGCGAGAAACAGTTCAAGGCAAACTGGCCTTCTGCGGCGAATAAAGTGGACAAGGAGACTGTACAAAATCTTATGGCATGTGTCAAACAAAAGACCCGTCAATTCGCATTCGGTAAAAAGGAAGCTTAGACGAATATCCTATATTGTGTATTAACTGAACTTGAAAAGAAAAAGAATTTGACTTATTAATAAAAACTTTGCTCGACTCACACACATTACTGTTTGACCAAATTTTGATCGGAACACCCTTTATTATGGGGAAACATCAATATTTTTCTTTATTCAGAATGCCTTTAAGATTGAGAAATAACTACTGGTGGTCAATGGGTCAAAACTTAAAATTGAAGGGGAAACAAATGTTCTAGTGAATATGAATGGATTGAAGGCAAATTGGAATCTTTTAATTTTAAATACAGATTTTAAATTCATTCCATTGTTTGGCCGAAATTGGCTCGATGTTTTCTTTCCTCGATGGAGGAACAGTTTTCTTAGCGATCTAATGATAAACAGTGTAGATTAACCGGACAAAGAATGTTTTATTGAAGAAGCTAAAAAGAAATTGGCAAAAGTGTTTGTAAAAGATTTTTCAACGCCAATTTAAATTTTTGAAGCCGAATTGGTTTTAAATGAGCCTATGATGTACCCCATCGGTTGAGGGAAAAAGTCTTGGATTATTTGATAAAATTAGAAAAAGAAAATGTAATTACACCGGTGAAAACTAGTGAATGGGCATCACCAGTGGTGGTTGTTATGAAAAAGAATAACGAAATAAGACTCGTTATTGACTGTAAAGTTTCCATGAATAAAGTTTTAATACCAAATACTTACCCTTAACCATTGGCAGCCGACCTGTTCGCTAAATTGGCAAATTGTAAAGTCTTTTGTTCACTAGACCTGGAGGGGGCTTATACACAGCTAGCTTTGACGGAACTATAAAAAAAAATGTATGGTGATTAATACAATCAAGGGCTTGTTTAGTTATAACCATTTACCACAAGAAGCTTCCTCAAGTGCATCAATTTTCCAACAGGTAATAGATCAAATTTTAGACGGGATTGAAAAAGTTCATGTTTATCTTGATGATGTACTCATAGCAGGTGAAGACTTGACGATTTGTCGTGAAAAATTATTTCTTGTTTTAGAAAGACTCGCTGATGCAATTATTAAAGTAAACGTTGAAAAGTGCAAATTTGTTGTGTCTGAATTGCCATATTTAGGCCATATTCTCAGTGCAAATTGGGACAAGATATCAACTATACAAAAAGCAAGGATTCCGGCAAATGTGACTGAGCTAAAATCATATTTAGGTTTGAACAACTATTATACTAGATTTGTGCCCCATATGTCAATCAAGCTTATCCGTTTATATAAGGGAAGGTCCATTAATTATGTCACGCAGTAGGGGGGGAGGGGGTTCGAGAAAACGTGACGATCCATACAAAAAAAATTTGAAGGTCCATACAAAAAAAGTGACATGGGGGGGGGTTACAAAAAGTCAATTTTTGCGTGACGTAATTAATGGACGTTCCCTAAACTGTTGAAGAAAAATACTAAATTTCTTTGGGATGGAAATTGTGAAAAAGCATTCCAGGAAAATAAAACCGCTCTGGTAGATGCCAAGTGTTTAGGGCAGTTTATTTAACTTCTGGGTAGGTTTTCCTACTTAAATCTACGATGCCCTTAAAGACAGCGGGCCTTATTACGGATCTCACTTCACCCGTGACACTCGTAATAAAGACAGTGATTCGCATTTCATTTGCACGTCGATTTTTTCCCCGTGATTCGTTTTCACCGTGAAGGGACCCAGCAGCTAAGCAATTTATACGATCAAGTAGATCACAGCCCAACTGACAAGTTAATGGTGAACGTTTAAGCACGTCTACAAATTAGAGCATTTGTTTCGTCTTGAAACCCACGAGACGCTACTGTAAATCAATCCACACATAAATCGCAACCACTCCCACTGTGCACACTGCATCGCCCGCCATCCACTAATGAATATAAAAGTCGCGAAAAGAAATCCCTACGGTGAGTTGAGAAAAAGTACAAAGGAAAACAAAACCGCAATAACGGCAAGTCACATCGTGCAGGTCGTAGGCCTGGCATTTGGCATTTTTCCCTGTTTTTAGCACTGGAATGCTTAACTTACAGCCGAACCAAGACCGCACATTCCGACCTAACTAACAAGTGCTCGTAGTTATTTTCCTAAAATATAATATAAAGAGTCTCGGGCGTCCGTTTGCTGGTTGGTCGGTTTCACGAATGCGAAACAAGGTTCTCACCTACGGCCTATCGCGCACACGCTTCTCAGAACTGCCGCCGAGCGAGAAGGACGACGTCGACCAACATGAACGGAAACCTCAGCGACGGCAACAGCCACAGGACCGTCTACAGCATTTCGCTACACGACAGCCAGAGCGAATTAATTCAGGTGTGGAACAGGTAAAATCTCGCCTTCGAATGCCACAAATTCAGCGATTAGTTGGTTAATTTCTCTTTCGGGTGACGGTCCTGGATTTTTTTTTTCCTTGGATTTGCTCAACTGGTAGACTGGAAATTTGTGGGTGTAAGTGATTGGGTCTGTGTTGGTGCGTGGGTGGTGGTCAGAAGTCGATAGTATCGGTGTAGCTGTTGTTGTGCTTTTTCGCCCCATCAAAACCTGGAAGGGGTCAAAGAATTTTACGAGTGTCGAAAGGTAAGTCAGTAGGGAATTTAGGTTAGATGGAACGCAATCGGGCAGTTTCTACTGTTGGCGGTTGTGGCAAGTGGAAGACAATTAAAAGACTGTGGTTGGTGCAATCAACTAAGTGATAGTGAAAACTAGCACATTTAACGACTGCGGAAATGCGTGACGACTCTAAACAAGCCTGGGAAAAGTGAGTGCGGGAAAATATGAAAATGAAGTGACTTCATGTTCCATTATCTTCCAGCCTTGAATTAATGAGTGAAATTTGAATTTAAATAGTTGAAGGAAATCAACATGAAGTTGCACCATTGTGAGTGGAAATGTACTATGTTGTAAAACTAAAGACAATTATTTACTCTTCATCTGCATCGTTCCTTACCATTCCTTTCAATGTTGATCGTCTTGAAGCTTTCCTAATGCTTTGCCGTTGAACCTGTCTATCAAACTCAAACTTTTCCAACCGCCTATTGCACATATTTACATATTCATCCTTTCTCCTTAGTTCCAGAGCAAGACGGTCACACTCAATCTGTAATTGTCCAATGTTCATCATGTAGAATAGTTATGATCTACTCGAAGTTCCTTTTTTCTCTTACCAGTAAATCTTCTATCTCTCGCTGCAAACTTTCCCGTTTGTACTCCTCCTCCGACAGTCGATTTCGCAAATCCAGAACCTTCTGCTCTCGCAATTTGTTTCGCTGCAACTGCTCCATCAACGTTCGCTTCTGCACCTTTAGTTCATCGTTATGTCTTTCGTACAGTCTCAATTTGGCTTTCAGCTTATCGTAAGCAATCGGAATCGAATCACCGCAAGCACCTTCATCGAAACTTGCCCTCTGTATGGCCTCCTCGCAGAAACTTTCCAATTTTGCCTTCAAACACCTGTTCTCCTGCAATAAGCAATCGTACTGGTCCGCTTTCTCTTTCATCTTCCAAATCATGTTCCTCAAATCGATCATTTCCTGATCCAACTCCGCCGAATCCAACTCGGACGATTGTTTCTGGGCCACAATCAACTCCTTCTTCTCTTGCTCGCACGATTCCGCCATCTGTTGAACGGAAACCAACTGTTCGCCAAGATCTTTCCTTTCCACCGTAATTTGCCGAACTTGCGTCTTAACCTGCTTCAATTCCAGCATGAGACTCATTACATAATCGACCAGTTCTTCAACCTCCAGGCATTGTAGGTACTCCCTCGTAGGTTCGCCGTCGCTGGGCTGAAATAATTTAATCAACCGTAAATCATACACCATTTAATTTTCCAAAACCAAAAACCAACTCACTCGAGGTAATTTGCTTTGAAAACGTGACTTGTGGGCAACGTCCAACAGGAATTTGGAGGTAACTTTCGGATCCATCGACCACGCCCTAGGGTCCGTACAAGATTCATAGGATTTCAACTGACAATCGCTTCGCTTTCGATCGGGTAATTCCGGTTTCTCGTTCCTGAACGGGACATTTAGGAATGCTCTCTGACTGGAAAAAGCCATTGAAAAAAAAATACGTGAATTTTGGTGGTTTGCAAACTTCAGGGTGTTGACGGAAAGAGATGGTGATGACAAGAAATGTTTGATTGGTGACGAGAGGTTGCTTTGATTGGAAAAAAGGGCATATATTAATATGCTTTTATGAAGGCATTTCACTAGGATAAGTGCACAGGTTTTGGCCATACTTCAAGAAAAACATAATTTTAGAACACACTGAGGCAAAAGAACTTAAGAATTCTATAAGAAACTCTTATGACTTTGCGACAAAAGGATCTGTTATGAAAATCATAAGTTGACCTTATGACTGGGAAGGGGAATTTGTTCATGTTTTCACTTAAGATTTTTATTATTTGTCGTATGAAAATCATATTCAGGTGTTATAAATAACATAAACATCTACTATTGAAAATCGCAGTGCTTACTCATAAATTTCATTGCTAACTTGTTATGAAATTCATAAGCATGATATACGAATTTCACTGTTTAAATAAAAATTTAACTAACACAAAAATCCTTAATTTATCAAGATTTATTCACCGTTTGAATAATGGACAAATTTTGATAAATTAAGATGTCCATTTGGTACTCTTGAATTGTTATTCATTTTATTGAATGAAAATCGATTTATAACATAAGTTTATTTATAACATTAAACTTAAAAATATTCACTAGTATTTAATAAGAATCTAAATTTATAATGATCTCTATCATCTAATTAAAATCAGTATTAATTCTGAAATAATAATGGCCCTTCACTTCATGAATAGTAAATGGTGATCCGCTCACTACCTTAACATTAATAAATCACATTGTATCACATCTTTCAACTGCTTCAGAAGCTAAAAAATGATCATCATATGCTCCTTTTATCCAATTTCTGCATATTACGTATATTGTTTCTCTGTGTTTTAAAAATTCTTCTATTTCTAAGAGTTGAATCGATACGTTTCCTGATACTATTATAAACTGACTCATTTTGAATTGTGAACCTTTGAATTTGATTGAATGCGCAAAGAGCACATTTTCTTCCACACTGAAAGGACTTCCGTAAGGCCGATGAGATAGTCGTGGCGATGGCAAGCGTTGGCGAGAGAGGTAGCGTTAGCGTCAAACCTGTCATGATGGGCGTTCTATGAAAATCACCCAAACCTGTCATAGTGAAAGAGGTGCAAAGCTTTTTTCGATGCGGCTAAGAAGTTCGCATAGTGCTTTGACGCTTGTGAACGCCAGTAGACGCTGAAATGGTCGTGAATAAAAAATGAAGATCGCTTTGTTTGCCATACCCGCTGAATTCCACCATCAGAAGCATACAATTGGCGTCAGTTACGGCTTGTAAAACAGTTGAGTGATAGCCCTTGTAATTATAATACATTGATCTGGAACCAGCTAGACATCTTATCCGGATATGTTTTCCGTCAATGGCACCGATGCAATTAGGAAAGTTCCATTTGGCCCAATACTCGTTCGCCACCGATCTTAACATTTGTTCAGTTGGCGCTAGCATATAAATAAGCTGAAGAACATCCCATAGAGCTTGGAACGTTTCGCGGGCTATGGCTGCAACTGTAGAACGACCCACGCGGAAGGAAAATCTGAGGGTAGTGAAGGATGATCCGGTTGCTAAGAATTTGTAGGAGATTCCGAAAGTTGAATTAAAATGCTCGGTGGGTTATATAAACCAGAATATTTGAAATCTGCTGTACCTGATAGTAATAACCAAACATGGTAGAATCGGCTCTCTATTACAGTTCGTCCAATTTTTCATTAATTTGTATTTCACCATGTTTAGAATCAAATTGAATGTATCTATATTCATCCTTGTGTAAGAATGAAACTTACCAGAATATTTACGGAGGTCACCGTACAATCTACAGAACTCCTCATCAAGTTTTCTGTTTCGGTTCATAGGATGCACTGCGAACACTCTTTCCTTGTCCATAACAAAGTGAAGCGTTCTTGAGAACGCGAAATATCCGTCATCGGACGAATTCATGCTTGAATCACTTGATAAACGTAAATAATCTTGAATACTTTTTATCGCTGCGGAATCGCTCTTAATCTCGCTTTCAGTATGTCATTAAACGCTATGCTCGCCTCCTCCCTTCGCTTTGATTTACGCCAACGCAACGCAACGCCCCCCTTCGCCATGGGTATGTCATCGGCCTAAGCGATTTTCGAACAGTATGGTCTCGAATTCAGCGTGTTAACACTGAATTCACCTTCGAAATTACGTAAGCATATTCTTTAAAGACTTGATGCTCAGCTTCAATTCGGAAGCACATCATTCTCTCAATCGGCTCACTTTTTATGATTATATTTGGGTAATGAACGAGAAAATGTTGTTTTGGTTTAAGATTGTCGTCAAAGAGCATCTGATACAAATAATGGTGAGATTGTATTAGGTGCGCAACTAAGTTCCCGCTGTTTAGCAATAGATGGCGGCAGCAGTAAGTGCTGGTCTAATGTTGTACATCTCCAGCGTCATAAACCAAGCTCAGACATATGGTAAACAAACCGCTTTGCCAAGTCAGTCATTTTAGTTTAGTGTTATATATTTTGGTTGTTTGAAGATGTCTGATTTCGTGCCAAATAATCGTCATTTGCGGGAAGTGTTGATTTTCTTCTTTCATTCGAAGAAAACGGCGGCTGAAGCACATCGAGAGCTCCAAAAAGTTTACGGTGATGCTGCTCTGAGTGAAACAACGTGTCGTGATTGGTTTCGTCGCTTCAAAAACGGTGATTTCAGTGTTGATGATCGTCCGCGTGAAGGAAGGCCAAACAAATTTCGAAGACTCTGAATTGGAGGCATTGCTCGATGAGGATCCGTGTCAAACGCAAGAAGAGCTTGGTTCAGGATTAGGAGTTTCCCGCCAAGCCTTTTCTAAGCGATTGCATGCGTTGGGAATCATTCAAAAGCAAGGAACTTGGGTTCGTTACGATTTGAAGCCAAGAGATGTTGAGCGTCGTTTTTTCGTCTATGAACAACTGCTCCAGCGGCAAAAAAGGAAGAGTTTTCTACATCGCATTGTGACGGGTGACGAAAAATGGATTCATTACGGGGCTTATTACGGTTGTCACCTTCACTATCACTTTCACTTCACTTACACAACACCTCTTTTTTTTATGCTTTTCCTGGTATCACCGTGATCAAAAATGAACTCCATGAGGTGAAAGTGATAGTGAAGTGAAAATCGTAGTAGCCCTCAGAAAATCTACGGTTTGCTTCACTTTTTTCGGTGGCGTGATGGTGCCGTGGCAACCATAGTAACACCGCGTTCATTTGAATCCTCACCGCGGATGAGCTCTTCCATATTTTTTCACTTGGGTGACATTCGTAATAAGGTTTTTTGTTTTCACTTCGTTTTCACCGCGAAGTGAATACCGTAATAAGCCCCTACAGTAACCCAAAACGGAAACATTCATGGGGACTGCCCGGACATGCTTCAACATCGTCGCCTAGGCCGAATATTCACGCTGCGAAGGTTATGATGTGTATTTGGTGGGACCAAGTTGGTGTTATTTATTATGAGCTGTTGAAACCAAACGAAACCATTACCGGGGAACGGTATCGAACTCAATTGATGCGATTGAGCCGAGCACTGCACGAAAAACGGCCACAATACGAGCACAGACACGAAAAAGTGATTCTTCAGCATGACAACGCTCGACCTCACGTTGCGAAACCCGTGAAAACCTACTTGGAAACGCTCAAATGGGAAGTCCTACCCCACCCGCCTTATTCTAGCAACTCCACTCATATGATGACATCTCAAAATGGCTTGATTCTTGGATAGCATCATAAGACGAACAGTTCTATCGAAATGGTATTCACGATCTACCAGAAAGATGGGAAAAAGTCGTAGCTAGTGATGGGCAATACTTTGAATAATTCATTTGTAACCTTTGTTTTCAAAATAAAGTTCCTTTTTCACCAAAAAACAGCGAGAACTTAGGGGTCAATTATAGAAGTCGAGTCAAGCAACTCGACTCGACACTTGTCACTGTCGAGTCGAGCAAAATTGCATATCACAGAAGTCGACTGAACCTGATCGAGTCGACAGCCGAACTCGACTGTCATCAACAATGTTGAAAATTTTCAAAATGTTAATGAAACATTACACCATGCTACAATTCAGGACTTCCATCAATTCTAGACAAAATAGTCAAAAGGTCGAAAGTAACATTTATAAACAATTACTTCTAGCGTATTTTTCTGGGATCTGCTTGCTACCACAAACAAAATAGCACCAGAAACAGCTACAGGAAGTTATTCCCTTCCCGTCGGTAGGGATATAGATATAGATCGGATATAGATGTTAGCAACCTGGCATTTCAAGGAAATTTACATTTTAAGTCATTGTTTACAATTGTTACTTTCAACCTTTTGGCGATTTTGTCTAGAATTTACCTGTGACTTTTGACGTTCGAAGAATAAATGTTTACATTTTCTACTCTTGTTCTGTGAATAACGGTAATGTTTTTGTCATTCTGAAAACCTTATTGAAAAGCTGTAGTAAAGTTGTGATTTGAAGAATTTCCGGGGAAAGTGATTGCTTAATATGTGGGCATCTGCCGATATCTATTTCGAAGATGATTCAGAAGAGGAATTTTCCAGTATTTCATTACTACGCAGGAATATTCGGGACACATCAAACCCGTTATCGTTATCTGACAATGAGTGAGTCCTAAATTATCATTCAAGGTTGTTGGAATCTAATTCTTGCGTTTGATTTTTTACCATTTCACATTACTTCGGCAGAATGGACCTTATTACGGTTGTCTCTTCACCCGTGACATCGGTAATAAAGACAGTGATTTCTATTTGATGTGAGTTTTTTCATCGTGAAGTGACACCCATAATAAGGCTCAATAAGTCAGTTTTTAGACGATTACAATACAATAAAAAATGATTTAGACTTGTATAGTCATAGAATAGTGAATTAACAATCTGATATCATCTGGCTTACGAATAATCCGATTTTTTACTGATTTTGTTATCATATGTTTACTGATTTGGTTATCATATGTTTATGGCCCTTATTACGGGTGTCATTTCACGGTGATAACTTGCGAATCACGGTGAAAAAGATCGCGTGCAAATCAAATGGGAATCACTTGCACCATCCCTATTACGAGTGTCACTTCGCCCGTTTTCACCGTGAAGTGACATCCGTAATAGGGGCCTATATATTTTTTATTTTTTATTTTTCCATCGGCCTATTTCCTCACATGGTGACAATCACCGAAGCCAGGAAGACGACTCCACCGCCAGGACCCTACCTATCGACTCGTGAATATAAGCCGGGACCAACGGCTTTACTTACCTTCGGAAGGAACGCGTGACCAGATTTTTTCGCCTTAGAAAAACCATATGTTATCGTATGTTGTCGTCTTTAAAAAAATATGTTTGTGGCACGAAAATTCAAAAAAAATGTATTGTTGCAGTTATTAACGTCGGATTTTAAATTAAAATCAACACAATGTTTTTTTTTTCTCAAGCCAACATTATCTTCCATTTTTTCAACCTTACCAACGCTTGCATATTTTACTCATCTTTACACACTTTTAAAATTACTTATTTTTGTCAAGATTAGCTAATTTATGCATCATATGACGCTAATAGACTCAATGTACTACGAAAAAGCAAAATCAAAAAAAAATCTGTGAAGAGTAAATTAGAATTTTTGATTATCAAATGGTCGCTAAATCATATGTGAAAATCACTTAAGTGTTTTTAGCAGTTTGAGTATAGTTTGATTTATGAAATTGTTTGTTGGGTAGAGCGAATACAGCTGGCAACGCCTTGAATCAGGAAATCAGAAAAAATCGTCGGTAGAAAACATTTATTAACAAATCATCCGAAGGGATGGACCTGCATTCATGGATAAATCCCAATTTGGTGCATATAGACCGATATTACATCCATATTCCTCGAAAGTTTCTGATTTTATAAAATGAGTTGTGTAACTTTGTGTGATACATACTACCAAATGGCATATTACATATATCTAAGCAAATGTATAACTAGTTAAATATCGCTTCCAGCTCAAATACTTTGAGTTATAATAAAAAATTTAATTGATTGTTGCATAATAGGCTGAGTCAAGAGACACATACCCTAGGTGTTTTTATCAACTTCAATTACCGTATTAAACTTGTTGTACTTGAAGCGTAGATTTTCATACATTCTTATTATTTCAACTTCATTAATCGCGATGTCTTCATTTTGATCTCTTAATATCCGAATAAAATCATCGGAGGAAAACTTCTCGCTCATGCCCATTACTTTAAGTCTTGGCACCGATGATGGAACAACAGCGTTATAATTTTCACTGTTGTAGAACCCCTAGGTCCGAAGTACACCTTGCAGTCTGCACCTTGTATAACTCTTGCGCTTTTCGGTACCTTTCGGTACTAGTATCTTTATTTTTGTTTTGATTCGCTATGCTTTTTTGACAGCATATTTGAGGGTGTGTTGGTGCGAGTTACGTTATTAGGGGCGAATCATTAGGTTTGGGACCGGTGTGGTAGTACTTCCTGAGCCAAAGAATACATTCATTTTCTTCATCGCTATCCAGCCGCTGCTTGTATCCTGTTGCACACTCAGCGATAGTAGAGCCATCTTTGCCATTTCTAAAGTTACGGATCTTGTGTGTTTTTGGATCCAGTTTACTATTTAAAAACTTGCGAGTATCATCGCTATTATGTATGAACTCTTTCGGTTTGTTCACAATGACCGGACGAGAAATTCGAGTAGTTTTTTTTTTGAGATCAGTATCAGTGTTTTTTTCTTATATGTTTTACTATTATTATTGGTCCCAGAATTACTTTTAACTATATCCGCGAAACTAGTACCTTCCATAAAAACATCATTTGACGTCTCGCTAACGTCTTCCTGGACTGTACGCTTTTTGTCTCTGGGATTCAGGCTCGGCTCCGATGCCGTACTTGATGTACCTTGCATTTCATTCATTACAGCTACTTTATTGATCGAATTAAATTTAAAAAAAATGAACATTTCATACTCTCCAATTCTTTACCAACTGATTTATTAAGTTCAAAAATTGCCTTCTCTAAGGTACTATTCAAATTTTTCCCCAAAATGTCCATACCGGTTACTAACGCGTTGTTTATTTGAGCAACGCCACTAATCGAATCTGATAGAAAAGAAATCTTCTTCATCTCCTCTTCGAACTTTTGGACGGTCTTGAGCAATATTTTCCCTGGACAAACAATCATCACATTTGAACAGCATATTATCGTTCTCACTGACTAGCTTGGCTACCGCTTTTGTTAGTGGGGGGCCAATTATATAAGTCGAGTCGACCGTCACTTTGCTCGACAGGTTTATTTTGCTATTACAGTTGTCGAGATCGACGATTTTTTGTCGAGTAGGTCGACTCAGTAGACTGTGCGAAAACGGGTGATTGATTTGTCACATTCTGTCGAGTAAATTTGTTTTGATTCGCGATTTTCGTCTAGAAGGGATAGCTGGTTGAGCAAGGTAAGGAAATCATATTATTCTATTTTTTGAGAGGAATATCAGAAAAACTATTTTCTTCCAGCGAAAAACGTCCATTCCTCACAAGAAGACAAATTACCGTCAGATCGAACGGCTCGTCGAACTGATGACAATGAAAGCAACGAAATCGATGGACAATATGATGGAAATTATTAAAGGCAAATTTATAAACGTATCAGTTGCTCTTGTTTATGTGTTTGTGTTTATGTTTTTATGTGTTTTTAAATCAATGCAAACTTATATGAGAATTTTGAAAGTTTAGACTTTTCGATAGATCCACTTGAAATTTTACAGCAATTCTAATAAAATGTAGAAAGCTGAGCAAAATGTACGTTAGCATTTAGAGGTTTTTATCTCTAGATATTAATGTCTATTTTACCAATATAGGTGAACTCCACTGACAAAAGCGGTAGCCAAGCTAGTCAGTGAGAACGATAATATGCTGTTCAAATGTGATGATTGTTTGTTAGACCAGCGTTGTGGAAGAATGTATTGCTCCCGACCGTCCAAAAGTTCGAAGAGGAGATGAAGAAGATTTCTTTTCTATCAGATTCGATTAGTGGCGTTGCTCAAATAAACAACGCGTTAGTAACCGGTATGGAAATTTTGGGGAAAAATTTGAATAGTACCTTAGAGAAGGCAATTTTTGAACTTAATAAATCAGTTGGTAAAGAATTGGAGAGTATGAAATGTTCATTTTTTTAATTTAATTCGATCAATAAAGTAGCTGTAATGAATGAAATGCAATGTACATCAAGTACGGCATCGGAGCCGAGCCTGAATCCCAGAGACAAAGAGCGTACAGTTCAGCAAGACGTTAGCGAGACGTCAAATGATGTTTTTATGGAAGGTACTAGTTTCGCGGATATAGTTAAAAGTAATTCTGGGACTAATAATAATAGTAACACATATAAGAAAAAAACACTGATACTGATCTCAAAAAAAAAACTACTCGAAATTCTCGTCCGGTCATTGTGATCAAACCGAAAGAGTTCATACATAATAGCGATGATACTCGCAAGTTTTTAAATAGTAAACTGGATCCAAAAACACACAAGATCCGTAACTTTAGAAATGGCAAAGATGGCTCTACTATCGCTCAGTGTGCAACAGGATACAAGCAGCGGCTGGATAGCGATGAAGAAAATGAATGTATTCTTTGGCTCAGGAAGTACTACCACACCGGTCCCAAGCCTAATGATTTGCCCCTAATAACGTAACTCGCACCAACACACCCTCAAATATGCTGTCAAAATAGCATAGCGAATCAAAACAAAAATAAAGATATTTGTACCGAAAGGTACCGAAAAGCACAAGAGTTATAGCAAGGTGCAGACTGCAAGGTGTACTTCGGACCTAAGGGTTCTACAACAGTGAACCAATTTCAAATATATGCGATTTGGGTGAAAATTATAACACTGTTGTTCCATCATCGGTGCCAAGACTTAGAGTAATGGGCATGAGCGAGAAGTTTTCCTCCGATGATTTCATTCGGATATTAAGAGATCAAAATGAAGACATCGCGATTAATGAAGTTGAAATAATAAGAATGTATGAAAATCTACGCTTCAAGTACAACAAGTTTAATACGGTAATTGAAGTTGATAAAAACATCTAGGGTATGTGTCTCTTGACTCAGCCTATTATGCAACAATCAATTACATTTTTTATTATAACTCAAAGTATTTGAGCTGGAAGCGATATTTAACTAGTTATACATTTGCTTAGATATATTTAATATGCCATTTGGTAGTATGTATCACATAAAGTTACACAACTCATTTGATAAAGTCAGAATTTTTCGAGGAATATGGATGTAATGTCGGTCTTTATGCACCAAATTGGGTCTATTCGTGGATGCAAGTTCATCCCATTCGATAGATTTGTTATTAAATGTTGTCTACGTACGGTTTTTTTTTTCTGATTTCCTGATTTAAGGCGTTGCCAGCTGTATTCGCTCTACACAACAAACAATTTCATAAATCAAACTATACTCAAACTGCTAAAAACACTTAAGTGATTTTCACATATGATTTAGCGACCATTTGATAATCAAAACATTCTAATTTACTCTTCACAGATTTTTTTTTTGATTTTGCATTTTTGTAGTACATTGAGTCTATTTGCGTCATATGATGCATAAATTAGCTAATCTTGACAAAAATAAGTTATTTTAAAAGTGTGTAAAGATGGGTAAAATTAGCAAGCGTTGGTAAGGTTGAATAAATGGAAGATAATGTTGGCTTGAGAAAAAAAAACATTGTGTGGATTTTAATTTAATATCCGACGTTAATAACTGCAACAATACATTTTTTTTCGTTCCACAAACATATTTTTTTAAAGACGACAACATACGGATAACATATGTTTTTCTGAGGCGAAAAAAATCTGGTCACGCGTTCCTTCCGAAGGGAAGTAAAGCCGTTGGTCCCGGCTTATATTCACGAGTTGATAGATAGGGTCCAGGCGGTGGAGTCGTCTTCCTGGCGTCAGTGATTGTCACCATGTGAGGAAATAGGCCGATGGAAAAATAAAAAATAAAAAAATATATAAACATATGATAACCAAATCAGCTAACATATGATAGCAAAATCAGTAAAAAATCGGATTATTCGTAAGCCAGATGATATCAGATTGTTAATTCACTATTCTAGGACTATACAAGTCTAAATCATTTTTTATTGTATTGTACTATGATCTAATCGTCTAAAAACTGACTTATTGAGCCGTATTATGGGTGTCACTTCACGATGAAAAAACTCACATCAAATAGAAATCACTGTCTTTATTACCGATGTCACGGGTGAAGTGACAACCGTAATAAGGTCCATTCTGCCGTAGTAATGTGAAATGGTATAAAAATTAATCGCGAGAATTAGATTCCAACAACCTTGAATGATAATTTAGGACTCACTCATTGTCAGATAAATATAACGGGTTTGATGTGTCCCGAATATTCCTGCGTAGTAATGAAATACTGGAAAATTCCTCTTCTGAATCATCTTCGAAATAGATATCGGCAGTTGCCCACATATTGAGCTATCACATTCCCCGGAAATTCTTCAAATCACAACTTTACTACAGCTTTTCAATGAGGTTTTCAAAATGACAAAACCATTACCGTTATTCACAGAACAAGAGTAAAAAATGTAAACATTTATTCTTCGAACGTCAAAAGTCACAGGTAAATTTTAGACAAAATCGTCAAAAGGTTGAAAGTAAATTTTCTTGAAATGCCAGGTTGCTAACATCTATATCCACTACCGACGGGAAGGGAATAACTTCCTGTATCTGTTTCTGGTGCTATTTTGTTTGTGGGAGCAAGCAGATCCCAGAAAAATACGCTAGAAGTAGTTGTTTATAAATGTTACTTTCGACCTTTTGACTATTTTGTCTAGAATTGATGGAAATCGTGAATTGTAGAATGGTGTAATGTTTCAATAACATTTTGAAAATTTTCAACATTGTAGATGACAGTCGAGTTCGGCTGTCGACTCGATCAGGTTCAGTCGACTTCTGTAATATGCAATTTTGCTCGACTCGACTTCTATAATTGACCCCTATATCTACGCATTTGCATGCATGTAAAATTCGAACAAATCCAGATGAATATTTCAACTTAACTTGCGATAAATTTAACTTCATTAAAAAAAATCAACAAAGCTCGATACCATCCATCAATTCTTGACTTTTCTGAATCCTATGGAGCTAATTCGTGCTTATGGTGAATAATCTTAATATTTTCCAAAAACAAGCTAAATTGGCTGCAGAATAGTCAAGAAACTTGATGTGTTCTAAGATTCCCTCAAACAGCAAAACATTTCATCGAACGCATGAACGCAACATCATAGAGTGCATCAAAATACGAATGTAATAATACAATCGGTAATCACACAATGCTGATAGGTAAAATCACATCGATGCACTGTCTTTCGTCTATTTTGTCCACATTTACTTTTCGAACAATATTGCAAGTAACAATCTGATTGATGTGCCTTTAACTTGATGTAAAATTCATTTCTATTTTTGCTATGCACCGTGTAGAAAAAAAAAACCGATAGTACTGTATTTCGTTTTGCTTTTGCTGTTTTGCTGCTCCTGATTAACAACAGATTAAAGAAATTGTTTGAAAAATGAACAAAAAACAACAAATCTAGGGTGTTTTTTCATAAGGGCGAATCTACAATTGAGAGACTCTCTCTGGGCTCGCACTCTTTCATTCATATTCCAATCACTTTTACGTTTTTCATTCTCCTATTTGTTGAGTATGCTAGCCAGCACTATTGTGTTTCGATCTGTACTAAAGAATCCCTCGAAAGTTATAATGGCGATGTAATGAATGAAAGAGAGCGAGCCCGAAGAGAATCTCTCCATTGTAGATTCGCCGTAATGAAAAAAACCCTAAAAATTAAAAAAATCCCCATAGCCAATGTCACAAAGCAAATTCATGTGCCGAAAAAAATCACGAGCTCGTATGGATTCCACGCGGCAATGCGTTAAATTTAAAGTATCCATAGAAGTGCTCGAAGAGGCACATTTCGCTAACAAGCCGCCTCCAGAAACAGGGAAAAGTTCAGCGAAATTTGAAAGTTCCGTTTTCAGGAAGGATTGATATCGACATGCTTTTCCGTTGTCTCGTCGAAGTTTTGCTGCGAAGGAAAACAAAAATCATTTCATTGAAATCCAGTTGGTAGGGCTTCGCAGCCAATTCTTGGCTTATTAAGTACAACTCACACATAAAAACTCACACCATACGTTTGCTACTGCTACAAATTACTTCCAGATTTAATAACCTTCTCTTGCCCTTATTTAGATTAACTGAAAATTAACTGACAGCAGAGATAAATAACATCCCTTCTCAGCTCCAATATTGGCCTACTAATTTCCTTCCATGAAAAACACACTGATGGACCCACATTGGTGAAAACATGAATTTCACACAGTAAGATATAATATTACAGCTTTTGAATTGATGCATGGACCAAGAATGAACGATAAAGCCAATGTAGTAATCTACCCTAGCGACAAAGATTGAGATTAGTAATTTTGAAAACGCGAATTGCTCGATCATGTCGGCCATTGTAGCCAACTCCTTAAAATCGTTTTACCTTCACATGCCGTCCTATATTTTAAAACTTTTTTTAAGCCGTATAAATACTCACAGTATTGCAGTAGAACCAAAAATTCCGTTCCAAAATGCAAAACATTGAAATCAATATGAGGGAGCTAGATGGATTAATTCTTGTATTTTAAAGAAACAAGAAAACAACTGGTACCGGAGGCCATTCTTACGAAACAAAAGAAACTTGGCAAATTGAAATTCTTAATCAATTATACAGATGAATAAGCAATGACTGGTGCGTGTTGAATAATGGAATAATTTGTTACTTCTTCTTCGTACACACTAGTCACTGCGCCGGTAAAGACCCGGGGCAATGAGTCGGCGAGAAAAGCGGATTCGGATCAGCAAACGAAAAATAACTTGATTTGTTTTTAAAACGAAAACAATGCTTCTGCTTGTTTTCCTGGATGAAATTCTTCCCAAGAATGGAACACTGATGAAGATGGAGACTCAATAGACAACAAAAGTAATCCAAGCCCTCCAACGCACCGTTATCAAAGGATAATTTACCTTAGGGTAAAACATTTGTAGGATGTAAAAAGAAGGATTTTTAGTCACCGTTAAACGCGGTTAACGCGGTTAATTGATCATGTGACTCCATGGTTCATCTTCCGTCGTAGTCACTCAAACACATCTTTGGGAATTTTCATAACTTGTCCGGGGTGAGACTTAAACTCGTGATTTTTACGGCATGGATGTCACCCTTCATTTGGAATACTTAAAAAGTTGATTTTATTGAAAAAGATAAAAAATTATTTATCAGGCATTCGGTAGCATTCAAAACAAAACATTCGAACAAATGGCCATAAAGTTGCACTGAGCGGTTTTATTAACTTCAGAGCATACTTTTTATTGCTTCAATAAATTTAAGCATTTGAATAATGTTGATCAAAAGTTCCCATTTGAGGTGAATTATTTTTAATCATGATTGCGTACAATAAAACGTAATCATAAGTTTGTTCACAAATATATATTTTTTAAGTTAATTTAAGATGTCGAAGAAGCCTTGGTTCAGGGGGTTGGATGTGGGTCGAGACTTCATTCGTGTCTCACCTCATGTCTAATTATTAATCATAAAACGCTCCGTTTGGACTGGCAGAAAACAATATTAGTGAACAAGAACAAGGTTACCAAGCCACAGATCAAATTATTTGGTTTTGTGGAGTCAGATTTCCTCCGAGCTCGAGGTAAACCACCCAATGTACCAATTCCCGACATTTTAGCTGTACGCGATGTGGAATTTATAAAAATAATATCAATGTTTTTGACTTACATTCATCTTAGATTGTTGTTTGATTGATTTATGTGTTGAAGTTAATTTTTTTAGGATTGTGAGCGAGCGTATGTTTTTTTTTGACAATATTTAATTCTAAAGCTGATATTGAAAAGTCCCATCACAATTTTCCCAACCATAAAATTGTAAATCAAATTAACCTCGAGGTGACCGCGGGCAATCGATTATATCCCTTTACCTTAATTTTAAGTTTTTTTCAATCTTATATAAAAAAACAAGCATTTGGCTCTATAAAGTCGATTTGATCGATTCTGAACAAAGAAAAAAAATTATTAAAAAAAACATACAGTTAACATCATCGCGATTAATCATTGACCATCCGTTCTCAAAGTACTTTGGCCTTTTTTCGGCCCAAAGATAAACAATTGAAAACTCTCAGTATTACAAGAGAATTGCTGCGTTACTATCCTGGTGGCCATGGCCATGACGATGCGAAATTCGAAAAAAAATGTACAACTTTCAAATGCTCCATAGATGCGTTTGCCCGGTATAATTTAATCGGAGGTATTAACCTTCTGGTTAGCGCTTGCCGGTTGTTTTGACGGGTCTTAAGTTTCTTCAAGATTGTATAGTGAAGTTCCCGCAATATTCTAGGTAGTTTTGACGGGTTTAAATTTCATTTTGACGAGTTCTAATTAAATTTTGAAAAAAACTTAATTTCGTTTTGACGGGTATTAATTTCGTTTTGAAATTCAGAAACGTCAAAACTATACAATCTTGAAGAAACTTAAGACTCGTTAAAACACCCGGCAAGCGCTAACCAGATACACCGTGTCCAATATATTCTCATACACTTTTTCCTTGCATTGGTGTCGTGCAACTACTCAACATGCTTCACGTATGTGTTGGTGTAGTTTTGCACTATGTTTATACAAACGCTTTTAGGTTATGTCCGATTGTTTTCATTCGGTGTTTATCTTTTACCAGCGATGAAGGAGTTTCGTGCTGTGGTGATAAAAAAGGTGAGCGCCCGGGCGCTATTTTCAGAAATTTGAAAAACCTCGGAGTAAAGCGGGATTTTGTGTACCGAACCATCCGAAGGTACCGTGACACCTGCTCGTTGGATGACCGGAAGAGATCCGGTCGTACTCGTACGGTGCGGACTGCACGAGTTGTTAAAGTGGTCAGGGAACGGATTAGACGAAAATCACAGCGCTCTGTACGTAAAATGGCCGCAGATCTGAATGTTTCGAGATCGTCAATGCACAATATACTGCAAAATGACCTCGGATTCCAAGCTTTCAAGAAACGTAAGGTTCACGGAGTTTCGGAACCTTCCAAGCAGAAACGACTCGAAAGAGCAAGTCTGCTTTTGTCGCGGCACGGTGGGGAAGAATTTATCTTTTCCGACGAAAAGTTATTCGTCTTGCAACAATCCCACAATGTCCAGAACGACAGATTGTGGGCTCTCTCTTCGAGAACTGTTCCAGAGAGTGATAGGAATATTCCACGGTTCCAAAGTGCTGCGTCAGTGATGGTTTGGGGAGGAATTTGCAAGCGAGGCAAATTACCACTGGTTTTCATCGAAAAAGGCGTTAAAGTGAATGCCGTATATTATAAAACGGAAGTTTTGGAGAAAGTTGTCAAGCCATATGTACAAGAGGTGTTTGGAGATGATCACTATGTGTTTCAGCAGGACGGAGCGCCATCGCATACTGCAAATCTCGTTCAGGGCTGGTGCCGAGAAAATTTGACCGACTTTTTGGACAAGAATGAATGGCCTCCCAGTTCACCAGATCTGAATCCCTTGGATTATTTCGTATGGTCATACATGCTGGCGAAGGTAAATGACCACAGGGCGTCTAATATGAACCAATTCAAAACCGTAATCAAACGAATTTGGGACGAAATGCCGATGGAAGTCGTGCGTGCCGCCTGTGACGGTTTCGAAAAACGTCTGGAGCTGGTCAAGAAGGTTAAAGGCGGTGTTATTCCAAAACATATGCTGTAGTTGATCAGTATTATATTGCAATATAATGGGTAAAGTTATCAATAAAATCTGGATTATCGATTTGAAATAAATAGAGTTTTATTTTGTATGAGAATATATTGGACACGGTGTAGTACAGGCAATTGCACAATAGCTTCAAAGAGGTCCCTGAGGTGCTTGGGGGTTATGATCGACGATAAGCAGTCCTTTATCAGCCCCGTCGATTTTGAAGCGGTCACGACACGACGCCGGATAATCTCGTCCAGAGGATGTGCCAAGACCGGGAAATCTGGGACGCGGTATGCATAGCAGTTTCCCAGATTGTCCTAAATCTCAAATTAAAATAGAGAAATTACCAATGTCAGGTCACAGGGACCACTTGACTACTAAAATTCTAAGTAGTTAGACATAGCGGTTGCTTAACGGCACAATAGCCCCCTTCCCCGAAGTAATACCGAAAGGTGGTTCCAGGGAGAAACCAGTGCTTAAGGCACGGGTGGGTTTTTTATGGGTCGAGGAGTTGGCAACCTCATCCCCACATCCTGAGTTCTACAGGTGTCTATATGCAGATTTTTATCCCCTCTAAAAAAATCACCCAAACCAACTTGCCCCGCTCAATCAATTTCAAATGAGGTCCTGTCATAACCACTAAAAATTTGAGTTCTATTGATTGTAAACTCGATCTACCCTGGCGTTTTGAAGTTTCTATGGAAATTACTACGAGAAACAAAAACCTTTTTCTTCACATACCTTTCTAACTCTTCAGCAAAATGACACATGAAAATGCTTGCTATCTATGCTTACGAGGAATTTGTTTTATAACATCTCTGCCGAAGACCAATTTTGGGTATGCCTTGAAGATGGAAAAAAAAATTCTCCGAGCCAACACTATTATACCGAAGATTAAGAAAGATGAGAACAAAAAGTTTGGGTTTCCCATAGTAATTTCCATAGAAAAATAAAAGGGCTACTGCAGTTCAAGTTTGCAACCAATAGAGCTAATTTGAGATTTTGGGACAAGGATCGGGAGCTGATTTGAAATCGATTTGATGGAGTGGATTTGAATATAAACTGTGAATCATCCTACTTAGTAAATATCAATGCATATATGGTTGGTAAGTCTTTTCTGTGGCTTAAGATACCAGCGGGCACTTAAGAAGATAGTAATTATATTTTGATATAAATCATGAGTTAAAAACGAACAGAACTTAGGCAATTATAAAATTGAAAAACTGATTCAAAACCTTTCATGCCAACTTCAACGTTGAAACATAAGCGTTCAATGAGAATGTTCTCAAAAAGAGCATCAATATGCTACTTGACATTTTAAGCCAAAGAGTTTTTCATAGAATCATAGTAATCGTTATTCACAGATAGCAACCAGTTTTATCTTAAACATATGTTACCTGCAAATTTGCTCATTTCCATTTCAAATTCAATTCTAACGTTCAAATAACTACAAAGAGTAAGGTCCACTAGTACCTCCGAAACTTTCTAATGTTATTTGCAAGAAACCATGTGATGATTAATATTTTATATAAACACAAATTAAATTGACATAATTTTTATTTTTTTGTTGAAAAGTCCATGTACTCAGGAAAATTAGATAGAGGTTCCGAATATATGCGAATCTTCTGTATTATTTGGTTTCACTAGATCTAGGCAAAGGAATAATATTTTGAGCAAATTTTAAAGGTTTTAGTCTATAAAAGATCTTCAAACTATGACGTTTACTTTAGTGTGGCGCATTGAAAACATTTTTAGAGAAATGTTAAAAGACGAATAGATATCATGCCAGCACCATTCCTTGCAGTCGTTGGCCATTCCATTTTTTAATGATTAATAAAACGTCTGCTAACTTTATTGATATTACCGTCATTATCCACGCCGAAGTATGAACAAAATGTGTTACCCACTATTATAATCAAGATTTTCATTATCCATCACGTAAGGCATCTCATCGCCTTGGCCATAATTGCTTGCCTGGTGTGCTTTCACGAAATACTCAAGCGCCATCTTCCCACAAATGCCACGAAAACTTTCCTTGTAAGCAGCGGCAGCGGTGGCTACAAAAGAACCATCCCACCAAAGTTGTTTCACCCAAAATAAAATTTTAATTAAACTAAAGCCCGCCTCGATTCCGCCGGGATTACCCATTTTAGCCTAAAACGGGAGCGAGAGGAAACGAGTCAGCTTGCTTACCCAGTTCTGCCATCCACCAGTAAGGGGCTCGTTTTGATGTGATCCTCTGCAGAAACAATTCCGGATGAGCCAAACTTCTCCAGCGCTACTCTGCGCCACCGCCGTCGGCTTCAGCTTTAAATTTTTATTTCACCCAAATATCAAACCACGATGGGGGAGGTTTTGTAATCAAACGCGTGTTCGCGATAGACCACGATCAACTATCCGGTGTGAATTTTAATTACACATTAACATACACCAACACACTGAGACACTCGGATGCTTTGCTCTTCCTCTTTCGGTTCAATAGCCCGAGGAACCCGGCTGGCTGACTGGTTGGCACGTCATCAACTTATCCTTGTCTGAACGATTTTACTTCCTCCCTCTTGTTCACACCCTTGCACCGATGTCTCCCGCGTTCCGGATTTTCCGGATTGCCATTTCCCAAGCGGAAACTCACTTTAGTGCCCTACTCACGCATATGGCATACATGTGTGCACGTGTGTGATCCGATAGAAAATACACGCTGGCGCCTAAGGCTATGTTATTTTCGTTTTTATGACTCCACTCTTTTGCGACAAACCAGGCCGAAGTGGGTTGGCACTTTCGGAAACGATTTTCGATCAATTTTCACACTTAATTTGATTTCACGTTGGGATTTTTCACAATCACGGCGCCAAGTGACTCCTCCCACAACTACGCTCTGCTGAATTCTTTGAATGAAACATTCGACGAAGTCACACTACTGTTGCTGATGCCGCTATTGGTGCGCTTCTATCACTGTCGGTCGTAGTTGTTTTAATGATAATCGATTTTTGAATCTCTTTTTTTTCGACTAGCCTTCCACCATCTCACATGATATCGAAACTCACGTTCAAAGCAATTCGCAAAAAAAAACAGGCCTTGCGTTCAATATTTCACGCCATCACCGGCACACGACACTTCATTCCATCAATCTACTCATACACAGCAAAGCCGCCACCAGCGGATATCCTTATTTTGGGGTTGGACCAAGAGTACGTTTTCCACTACCGCCTCTACTCATCATCGAAGTGAGCACCATATTTCGACAACCCGCACTAGAATTCCAATTGCACCGTACTCTTCCATCACCCCCATGGGGAAAACTTCCTCATTCGGAACAAAAACATCGATTCGGGGCTTAGGCAACCTACGCCAGCGTCATATCCTGGGGAGCGGGTTTCAAATCAGGTTCACGTCCACCCTCACTCACATTCGCTAGATTTCTCTCATATCGCTGACAAAAAACCAAACAAATTCCACGCGAATCGTGCGCGAGGCCAAGTGATAATTTTCACTGCAGCAATGGGCAGCCACGACCTCGTCTCTAACTTCTGGTCGCCGTACGTACGGTCCGCACCACCCAGAGGGAAAAAAATCTACCTCAATCAAATTCACCGACCTTTTCCGGGAGCTCTTTTTCGCGCACACACACCCGAAAGCGGCCAATAACACACCAAACGTGAGATGTCTACTACGCGCGTACGAAACGGCCAACTGTACATCCGATACTGACGGTCAAATGGTGCTTTCTCCACTGTCAAAGTTAGTCACAGCATCCAGCGCTGGCTGGTTCAGGTTGGGCATCCCCAGCTCACCTCTTCTACTCTCCCCAGCGGCCATCAACGATGACGACGAAGACGACTCGGTTACGCGATGTTCGGTTGGGAAAGTGCATTCTGCCATGTCGGGTGGTCCTGCAGTACGGCGTTCTCTCGCTCTCCGAGCCTCACAGCATCCTTTGAGTTACCATACTGCTAACGGAGAGTTCCCCACCAGCAGGGGGTTTAGAGCTTCCCCCCGCATTACATGCGACACTCACTGGAAATGTGAGCGGGAGAGCAGCTCATTGAGAGCGACCCCAATCAAAACCTGTGCCGTTATGGTCAACTGTTTGTTTACCAATAAGTGTGATGTTGAACCCAGCAGGATGGCAGACCGTCAGTTAGCATCCTCAAGAAGGGGGTAAATCGTGTTGTTTTTTTTGTGGCGTGATATATTTCAAAAGGTTCGCGGCCAAGCTGGTCTGGGATGAGGAAGATGATTTTTGATGGATTTTGAAAATTGTTATTTCGAGAAATAAAATCTTTTGGGAGAGCCAGTTTACTGACTGGAATGCATCAACGAATACAGGGTGCAGGCACCTACAGATATTTGCTGTCTTCGGTTCGGAAGCAAATACGAGGGTAGGTCAAGAAGTCTATGACTTTTTGAATTTCCCACCTCTTAACTGAATGCTCCTGTCAACTCAGAAAAATGGCAGTCAAAATTTGAACAAGCTTCATCAATTAGTTTGTGTTTGACAGCCATTGCATAGCAGACTACCGCGTCTATTTAGAACAAAATGTAAAAAAGTTAATTTCATGTGCTAATTGAGCATAATTTTTTGGGTAATATCACTCAAACCAAGGCTAAGTTTGATAAATACTATGGAAACTCTGCACCATCAAGTTCAACAGTAATGAAATGGCTTACTGAGAGTCGTTGTTGCCGTACAATCACGGAGAGATGCCGAACATTCTGGACAATTGCACAAATTCACGATAATATTATGGTGTTTGGCGATCATGGATTCAAAATGAAAGATAAAGGGTGTCCACGATGAAATTGCCACACTATGAAATTGCTCTAACTTTTTAATCGTTGGGTAGAATTTAATGAAAATTTGGGTGGATTTAGTTCATAGTGCATTATTTACATACTGCAAGTTTTAAAGTCCTGTGATCAAAACTCGCGGAAATGGAGTCGAAAGAACAGCTCGTGCGTGATAAAATCTTGCGCATTCATCACGAGAACAAGGATCTCTCGCATCGTTCCATCGCTAAAACGTTGGGAATCGCGAATTCCACGGTGTCGTGAGTGATTAAGCGGTTCGAGGAACGGTTGACCACCGATCGGAAGCCCAGGAGTGAAGGAAAAAGTATTCCGTACAACACCAAAAATCACAAACGCGTAGTTGGGGCCTTCAACCGAAATCCGAACGCCTCCGTTCGGGATGTGGCTAAGAAGCTGCACCTAAGCCGAAGCTTTGTCCAGAAGGCCAAAACTAAGGCTGGGCTTCGAACGTTCAAGGTACAAAAGGCCCCTAATCGCGACGAGAAGCAGAACAAGTCCGCCAAAACCCGTGCCAGGAAGTTGTACCTCAACATGCTGACGAAAGTTGAATCCTGCATCATGGACGACGAAACACATGTGAAGGCCGACTTCAAACAGATCCCCGGCAACCTGTTTTTCACGGCCAAGGATAAATTCAGCGTTCCGGAGCATGTCCGCATTCAGATGATGTCCAAATTTGCGAAGAAATTCCTGGTTTGGCAAGCCATCTGCACGTGTGGGAAGCAGAGTACACCTTTCGTGACCCAGGACACGATGAACGGACAGGTGTACATAAAAGAGTGCCTCCAGAAGCGGCTGCTTCCTCTCCTGAAGGCCCACAACGTCCCAACAATCTTCTGGCCGGATTTGGCCTCATGCCACTACTCCAAGGACGTGCTGAAGTGGTATGCGGACAATAAGGTCAATTTCGTGCCGAAAATGTTCAACCCTCCCAACACTCCGGAGCTCCGCCCCATCGAGAAGTACTGGGCGATTATGAAGCAGCACCTTCTTAAACGACCTAAGGTAGTGAAGACAGTCGAGGAACTGAAGAAAGTATGGGTTTACATGCAAAAAACGGTTGATTCACAGGTTGTGCAGAATCTTACGGCCGGGGTTAAGGCCAAGGTGCGGGCATTTGCGTATGGACTGTAAATAAAATACGAGTAAAATGGTAAAATGATGTTTAATAGTTATTTCTCAATCCCTGAAAATTTGATGGCAATCGGATGAAAACTCGAATTTTGCGAATCAATTTTGTTTGTGGAAATTTCATCGTGGACACCCTTTATTGTAAAAATCACAAGCATCTCACATGGCTCAGTGGTTTCAATTTGGTATGATCGCTAGGGTATGAGAAAGCTTTCCGCAAGATGGGTTCCGCGATGGTCACAATCAACCGCAAATGCAACCGTGCGACAACTCCGCTAGGCTGTATGGCATTGTTCAACCGCAATATGGACAAGTTTTTGCACCGTTTCGTAACCGTGGGCGAAGCGTGACTACACCAGCGACCAAACAGCAATCGAAACTGTGGATTTCTCGGGGTAAATCGGGTTTGTCATCCAATAATGTCATGGCATCGTGTTTTTAGGGTGCACGCGGTATAACCCCCATTGATTACCTCAAATGGGGAAAACAATCAATGGCGAATATTATGCCAATTTATTGGGTCGATTTAAAGGGCAATTTTGGCCAAGAAAACAATTCTTTTTCTCCCAGATAATGCATGGGTACACACATGTGCAGTTGCCATGGCAAAAATGCACGAAATGGGCTACTAATTGCTTCCTCATCCACCATAAAGACTGTGCTCGGAAAAAATGAGACAACTTTAAGCTTGTAATTTTTTAGCGTGTGAGTAAAAATTGATGAAATTCTGACTGAAACTAGCTGATAATGGTGGTTGTAACTGGATTGTGTCGTTTTTTTTTTTTGACATAAAACTATATTTTGCGTCTATTCAGTTGTTACAGAATAAATAAAATTCAAAATTGTCTACTCCTATTTCATTTTCTGGTATATTAATACAGTAGCTCAAGAAAAGTCCTAGAGATTTAATTCTCGATTGTTTGCTGTTGCGAATGATATTTTTGAGGGTGGCATGAATATATTCTTCAGGCTCCAAGCAACGTAGACTAGGGTCTTGTGTTATAATCTGCCTCCGTTGAAACCTCCAGATATACCTAACTCGTTGACAACGGAAAAGTTTGTGTATTGTTGTCTCTGGTTCTCCGGGGCACATTTCACAATAGGGGTCTTCAATTACTTCTCGACTAAACAGCAGTTCTCGATGCTTTATTTTCTTATGTATTACCATAAACCAATTTGAGCGTTGTGCTGAAGTCAAAATGTAGCTGTGAATATTCGTGAAGATAGTGTTCCAGTCACGTGTTTCTGCTGATACAATTCCAGGATTTGGTAGCTGTTGCAGGAAATGTTGATAAAATCCTTGAGATGAAGGTGAGGTGGTTAATTGGTCCGAAAGGAAAGGCAATTGTGCTCTTAGTAGAGCTTTGTATGAGAACATGGGTGGTACAGGTGTAGTTGGGCTTTCCAAAAAACTACTGAGGAAAGGAAGTTGATGTGAAAGGCTCATTAAGCGGTTAATCAGCAATGCTTTGGCTTTGATTTGAGGGCAGTGTAGGTTTAAACCACCTAGATGTTTCGGCAAAATGAGATTGGCCATTGCTACCCTTTGCAATGTTTGACCATGCCACACGAATTTCCCGATTTCCGTCTTGATTTTGTTGCTGAAACCCACAGATATCGCTGTATTTGAGGCCATGTACCAAATTTTTGAAGTAATGTATGTATTGATAAGGATGATCTTCTGGATAAGATTCAGTTTTCTAGGACTACGGAACCAAAGTTTGGTCCGTAGACCGTTCAGCACCGATTGGCAATTCAATTTTTGAGCTTGTCTGATATTTTCTCCGAGGATCACTCCTAAAATATTCACATAGTTTTCTATGTTTAACCATTCGGTATCCGCTGATAAATTGAAATTTCCTACCATGACCGCAGCTGTCTTGCTTTTATTTAAGACCGCACCGGAGAATAAACCAAATTCAATGAAAATATTGGACACTTCTATTAGTTCTCGTTCATGATTAAAAACCATGGAAATATCGTCGGCATAGGCGTTGAAAACTGAATTTGGGAGCTTTTGTGAAATAGCATCAAGAAGTGGTTGTAAGTACAATACGACCCGTAACGCTGGTAGATCACCTTTTCGTGGTGCGTTACGGGGTATCAGATCTACCACCGAACCCTAGTCTGAATTAATTCAAACTAGGGAACATATTTGTTTTTGTAATCAAAGGAATATATATTAGTCGTTATTACATTTTATGTCTTGTGAAAAGTGACAATACTCGAATTGAGCCACCGAGGATGAGCTTGGAATAAGGGAAACATGGTTAGTATTCATTTATGTGAATTCTCATTTTTCTATTTGATGTTCTATAGTTTGAATTGGTTATGACTAGGGTTCTGATGCATGGTCAGTATCGGAGTCATTGTTTGTTTTGTTTGCAATGAATCCGGTTTTGACGGATAAAGGGGCGCGTTTGAAGAGTACTGTCGCTCACAAAGGGTTTAAATAGCGGGAACTTTCAATAAAACTCGATTCATTGCCAACAAAACAAACAATGACAACTGTAACAACACCGAATACTTCATCATTTCTCAATAGTGATGAAGTAACTCGACATGCACTAAACAAAGGATACGGGATATACTACAATAGATCAAATTACTGGCCGCAGTGGTTTATGCCCCGAAAAAAAAAAGGACAATACAAAAAGGTGCATTGACAATAGGTCGCCATGTCTTACTGAACGTGCAATTTTAATTTCCTGAGTTAGGCTTCCATTTATCAGAACTTTTGACAAAGACTTATCCCAAATTGAAGCAAGAAGATTAACAAACTGTGGGTTGAAGTTCATCCTAATCATTGTTCGTTTCAGGAATTGGTGGCTTACTCTGTCAAAGGCATGATCAAGATCAAACGAAACTAGAAGTGCATTTTTACGATGGTGCTTCAACTGACAAAGTTTGTCCTGAATGCTGCATGTTGCTTCATAGATAGTTCGGTGTCCATTCGAGCATTTCTGGTGGTCTGATAGCACAAATGGTAGCAAGCTTTGCATCCGCAGTTTCGAGGTTCTTGCAAATATTTTGTAGTCATAATTCAGGAGAGAAATGGGACGATACCCGTTCACGGTTTTATCTCTTCCTTTCTTTTTGACCAGTACAATGATCCCGTCGTGGAATTGTCTCACAGAATTTCCTTGAAGAGCATCGTTAATGACGCTCGTAATTTCGTAACCGATGATTCGCCAAGCCTTTAGATAGAACTCTTTAGGCAATCCATCTCAGAGGACTGAAGAAAGCGTTAGTTCTTGAAGCCTGCCACTTTTGGTGTGGCGCTAGTGACGATTTTAACATTTTAAGCTCGGTTCACAATGGATTATATTTATTTACAATATTTCTTCTACCAAACTACTAGTATCAGTAATTTAGATAAAACATTATAATACCTGGCTGATAAACAATGAAAAAATACTATCGTTGTGATAACCACTGCACTAAGTACAACACGAAAGATTTTTCTCTCGAATCAAATTAACGACAAAACACGACAACTTCCGCCGCGAATATTGTGTTTGCTGCATATAGCCTTCAAGAAAACCGAGCTGTCAAATTAGCACCACACGCAGCACCAAGTTTTCGGCTTCACGATTGTTGTTCGTGGATGACAGCCGCTTCAGTCCTGTGGTTGCAATAAAGTAGGTAGACTGAAGCAAATTAATAATTTTTAATAAACAGGAGGGAAATACTTAATTAAAGGGATAGGGGGGGAAAAAAAAAAGGATTGATAAAACGATTTTGTTTCAGCGTATGGGGGTCAAAATTTGGTCAATATCAACTTGACGTATTTCTTTCAATTTTGCATTTAAAAAACCTGAACACCCCTCATTTTGAAGGTGTGTGTGTAGAATGTTGCTCCTATTTTGATTTTGGAATTCACTCTTCAGTTGTCAAAATGCCGTCCAAGCAAGAAGAGCAGCGTATCAAAATTTTGCTCGCGCATCGCGAAAATCCGAGCTACTCGCACGCAAAGTTGGCAAAATCGCTAAAAAAGTTGCCAAATCAACCGTTACAAATGTAATTAAAGTGTTTGGGGAACGTTTGTCGACAGCCAGGAAGTCTGGATCGGGGGGAAATCGAAAACCGGAAGCCGCTGAGACGACAAAGAGAGTTGCCGGTAGTTTCAAGCGAAACCCTAACCTATCTCTCCGAGATGCCGCAAATAAGCTGGGTGTATCGTCTACAACCGTGCATCGAGCCAAAAAACGAGCCGGACTATCGACTTACAAGAAGGTAGTGACTCCAAATCGCGATGATAAACAAAATACGACGGCCAAAGCGCGATCCCGGAGGCTGTACACGACGATGCTGACGAAGTTTGACTGCGTGGTAATGGACGACGAAACCTACGTCAAAGCCGACTACAAGCAGCTTCCGGGACAGGAGTTTTATACGGCAAAAGGAAGGGGGAAAGGTAGCAGATATTTTCAAGCACACGAAACTGTCAAAGTTCGCAAAGAAATATCTGGTTTGGCAAGCCATCTGTACCTGTGGCTTGAAAAGCAGCATTTTCATAGCTTCCGGGACTGTCAACCAAGAAATTTACGTGAAAGAGTGTTTGAATAAACGTCTGCTGCCTTTCCTGAAGAAACACGGTTGTTCCGTACTGTTTTGGCCGGATTTGGCATCTTGCCATTACGGTAAAAAGGCCATGGAGTGGTACGCCGCCAACAACGTGCAGGTGGTTCCCAAGGACAAGAACCCTCCCAACACGCCAGAGCTCCGCCCAATTGAGAAATACTGGGCTATTGTCAAGCGGAACCTAAAGAAGACCAAAAAACTGCTAAGGACGAGCAGCAGTTCAAGGCAAACTGGCTTTCTGCGGCGAAGAAGGTGGACAAGGTGGCTGTACAAAATCTGATGGCAGGGGTCAAGCGTAAGGCCCGGCAATTCGGATTTGGAAAAGCGGAAGCCTAACTGAATATTTTTCCTGAATTTTATACTAATTGAACTTGAAAAAGAAATTTAATTTGATTTTTTAAATAAACGATTTCACCGATTTACACGCGTTTTCCCTTGACCAAATTTTGACCGTATCACCTTTTACGCTCCATCTCCTCCAACGATCGCTTCGAGTAGTGGGCTGACGCCAGATCCAGCCAGAACACCGCCTCTTTGCCCTTATGGTATTTCTTGATGAACGACGCAACTTCCGGCAGCCATTTCGTACTATAAAATTCCCCGTTCAAGGCCAGTCCGGAACGAAAAGAGGAGCGGCTTTGACATCCTCTTCTCGCTGACTGCCAGCCACAGCAGCACCTTCTTGGGGAACTTGGTGTGTGAAATGAACTTCACCTCGGAGCTCACTTCCTTCGTGAGGAAAGTAAGATGCGAAGTGCCCTGCCAGTCGTTGCCATCCAGGGTGAGATAGATCTCGTCGTCCATCACCACCGCCACGTCGCGATTCGCCGGGAGAATCGACCATCTTATTCAGCCGCTGCCATCTTATTCAGCCGCTGCCGCTGCGCCATTGCCTGCCTTGTTGCCTGCAGCTCCGAAACCAGTGGACGCGACATCCCGGCGGAGCGCACGCAGCGATGAAGCCACTTTTCCCTCGATCTTCCTCTTTAGCATCCTTTGGAGCTTCTTACCGATCAGGGTTGTCGGCCGTCCAGAACCGGGCTTTCTCTCGATGCTCTGATTGTTGTCTAATAGTGCCAAGATGTTGTAGATGCCGGAACGAGCGTATCCGGCGTCCACAAAGTACGGCACGATGTCCGTTTTCGACGCGGCGGGGTGCCGTTCTTTGAACGCGCACACTTCTGAACGGAGTTGCTTCACTGTTTCGCCCGCACGGTTAGAGTTCGACTGATACAGCTGTCAAATTTTGTCTGCTGACTCATGGGTTACTATGATTGATGCTGCATGGGTAGTTTTGTCAGTGCGAGTGATGGTAAACCCATGAAAAATCGGCAATTTTTGTCCCCTTTTTGATATGCAAACGTTACTTTAAGCTGTCTCCAATCAGGCGAAACGATGTTTTTTTTTTTTTTTCTCAAAATAAGGAATTAAATAATGCCAGTAAGCGGCTATTTGCAATATCTGGGAGATTTTTCCGAAGATTGAATTTTATCATTCGCATACGGATGAGGAGTTATTTGATGAAAGAAGAGCCATAGAGAATTCCAACATTGTGAATGGTCTGTCTACACAGTGACAGTTCTTTTTTGAACGAAGCCTTTCTTTAGGTTTTCCTGCTTTTTACAAACATGAATTACGTCTCTTGTAAATTTCTAAAGAATTTCTTAGTATGTAGAGGGCCGCCGTTTGGATCCGTTTTTTGAAAAATATGTTTTGCTGGAACAGAAATTGGACAGACATTTTCGCGAAAGCGAATATCCATCGGTTGGAGTATTTATCACTCTCATTAGAAGATGAGCGGTTACGCACGTTGCGAGCCACCCTCCACAAGGAGGTCATTTAGGTTTGTCGAGATGATCCCTCGACAAAATTTCAACAAAACAAGTTTTTTTTTTTGCTTAGACAAGTTGAATCCTGGAGAGTGTGAGCTGTTTAGTGGAATACCCAACAAACATCGGTGTAAAATAACCGCTTGTTCAAACAAATTTGGAGAAGTTATTCAGCTCTCTAGAAGGAAGAACAACTTCTCAAAATTTGTTTGAACAAGCGGTTATTCGACACCGATGTTTGTTGGGTACCTGTTACTGGAAAATGAGAAGAGGGATAAGTAATTTCCATTTAATTCCAACTTAGTCGAGTATTAGTACACGACACTGAAGAAGTCTGCACATTATAGACGAAATACGCGTTTCTGTCAAGATAAGCAATAAAGGTGGTTGGAATTAAATGGAAATTACTAATCTTTCTTATCATTTTCTAGTTAGACAAGTTGTTTTAGCTGTGTTTCAAGCTTTGAATATTCCTCGAAGTGAGTGAATGTCATGTGTCTACGAAAGGCATTGAAAGCGTCAGATTTTTGTAAATACAATTTTGTTCATTTATCGTCCCAGCTAGGTGTGGCTGGTTTTCTTCTGAAGGGTGCACTTGGAACTTTTCGGAGGAATCGATATTCTTCTAACGATAGAAGTGTACCGATGAATTCAGTACCTATGTTCTCTGTGAGGTCAAATGGAACTTGAGATGGTTATGAAGGTTGAGGCCCACAGCTAATTAAAATAATTATGAATGGTAAGAGATCACTATCGTGGGGATCATTGATGACTTTCCACACACAGTCCAACGAAAGCGAACTTGAACAGAAAGATAGGTCGAGTCTGCTTTCTTGAGCAAGATATTTAGGTATAATTGTCGTTTCACCAATGTTCAAAATAAACAAATTGAAATCGTCACATAAATCGTAAAATATTCAATATTAATAATAAAAATATTCATTCGATATCCATTGCGATAGATGTAACGCCACCGCACTAGGCAATATACTTCTGTCGTTCTGATTCTTTAATGGCTTTCGGCTTTTCACACTCTGCTTTCCATTGCCCATTATCCATACACAAAAACACACACTACTACAGGCGTGCACTTCCATGCGCGGTTCACTACAACCACCTGAATAAATACGAACGTCTTGGGGGCCATCATTGTCAGGGGAGACTACTTTTCGCAATCGGCACATTCTGGCGCACTCTCCTGATCGGGATGGAAAAATGGTCAACGGTTCACCATCGGATTCTGTGACAGATAAGCACCAATCAATTAAATTAAAACAAGTTCAGAAAAAAAAGCTTTTCATATGTGACAACAATCGGGCCTACAACCATGTGCATGAGCATGATTGACCGCCCGAGGTTGCTACTCCATTGTTGCCAGATAAGCAGTCATTACACAGAAAACCAACAGATGATGCTTGGAACTAACATACATCTTCAATGTGTAAAAACTGGTGATCTAAAACAAAGGCAATACCGGCGCTGGCCCCTGCCTGAATGCTGGTCAAGTAAGGAAAGGGTAGAAATATGTTGACGTGATACTCTCTTTAGTCGAAGCCGCGGAGTCCACTGCACTTCCACGAGAAATCACTGGGATTTTGGATAACAGGATTGGGTGGCAGCAGGGGGCTTCAAATGGTGAGTTGACAACTTCGAAGGAGGGTACGACCGACCTCTCGTCCTCACAAGTTCCTACCACACGCCTCCACGAGTCATATGATCACAAAAGACTGCCAGATGAAACATGGAGACGCTGGTTGGCGTAGCCTGGGCAATGTTGTCAATCTGACAATAGCGAAGTGAGAAGGTGCGACTGAAGATCGTGTACCTTTAAATCATATTGTATGATTTCCATTTTCATTTTATTAATAGTTTCAGCCCGCTTTGGAATTATCTTTGCATTCCAAAACCAGTTAAGGCATCAAAGGCTCAATTTTTTTCAGCATTGCAGCATACCTTCTTCTTTAGCATTTCAAGCTTATTGCTTTCACAATTAGCTTATTGCTTGCTCTCAACTCAGTTTTCTAAATGCTTTTCCACAGTTATTAATTGAGAGCTTTCGATGCCAAGTACCATTTTTGCATTAGTATGATTGTGTGGCAAGTACAATCATACGCTATGCCCAGGAACTCGAGAAATTTTTCTTTACGAAAAATTCCTAGACCAGACCGGGAATCGAACCCAGCCACCTCCAGCATGCTATTGCTTTGTAGCTGCGCCTTTACCGACTGAGCTAAGGGAGGACCCAGCATACCATTAATTTTAAATTGCACTTCTGAACTTTAACTACAATATTCTTAAAGACTGGCAGTGTGGGATTGTATTTTGGTATTGTGTTTAGTGTTTAAGTGCTATTTATTTCAGAAATCATCAAACCGGACTCTTCGATCACTCCAATTGCTATCTTTGAAATGTAACTACAACAGTATAAAGAAGAATATTACAATATGTCTTATAAAAAATAGATTTTATTGAAATTTTATTTTTAATATTTGGATTGATAATTCTGTTTTCAGCTTTTCCAGGACTAGAAGGATATTAATACATATCAAACTTCAATTTTTTTTCAGTAGCAATCCATTCAAATTTGAAATTTGAATAAATTAGCGTTTTTGTCTATAATGATATCTTAATATTTTGCATTCAAAATATACTAAATATTAAATAACATACAACGGGGAAAAAGAGGGATCATATTGGGTTTATTCTGTCAATCGAGGGCTCGATTCTAGTGCTGCGAGTGTGAACTTGCATTTGGAAGGAGATTCTTTTTCCTATATTCGTGGGTTTCACGTAAGTGTCTCTGCTAACGGGACCACCTAAACGTTTTTGGCCCTTCATACAGGAGCTTGATGATCACAAACAATAAAAGAATCTTGATCAAATCGTTTTTCAGATTATTCCACTGCTATGTTACTTTGCTACAATAGGTGGTTGAAGAGGGTGTTCCGATCAAAATTTGATCAAATAGTAATGAGTGTGAGACGATCAAAATTTTTATTAATAAGTCAAATTCTTTTTCTTTTTCAAGTTCAGTTAATACAGAATTCAGGAGAAATATTCAGCTAAGCTTCCTTTTTACCGAATGCGAATAACCGGGTCTTTCGTTTAACATAACATCTGCCAAAAGATTTTGTACAGTCTTCTTGTCCATTTTATTCGCCGCAGAACGCCAGTTTGCCTTGAACTGTTTCTCGCTCACAACAGCTTTTTGAGTCTTCTCAAGGATCCGCTTGACGGTGGCCCAATATTGTTCGATTGGGCGGAGCTCTGGCCTGTTGGGAGGGTTCTTGTCCTTGGGCATCACTTGAACTTTGTTGGCAGCATACCACTCCATGGCCTTTTTTCCGTAAAGCTAAGATGCCAAATCCGGCCAAAATAGAACGGAACAATTGTGTCGCTTCAGGAAAGTCAGTAGACGTTTTTGTAGGCACTCGCTCAGATAAATTTCCTGGTTGACGGTTCCGGTCGCAATTTAAACGTTGTTCTATAAACCACAGATACAGATTTTTCTTAGCGAACTTTGAAAGTTTAATGTGCTTGAAAATATCTGCCACCTTTCCCCGTCCTGTTGCCGTATAAAATTCCTGTCCAGGAAGCTGTTTAAAGTCTGCCGTGACGTAAGTTTCATCGTCCTGTACCACGCAATCAAACTTCGCCAGCATCGTCGTGTACGTCGTGTTTTAGCTCAGTTGGTAACAGTTGATTTAGCCACATTCAACAATTTCGCCAACGCCGCGTGAGAGTAGTTTGGATTTTCGCAATGCACGTGCAAAATTTTGATCCGTTGCTTCTCTTCCTTCGACGACATTTTGATAACTGAAGTGCTTATCGCAAAATCTAAATAGAGGCATGATGCTACACGCACACATCTTCAAAACGAGGGGTGTGCAAAATTTTTTAATGCACGATGTAAAGAAATACGTCAAGTTTAAGTCGACCAAATTTTGATCAAAACACCCTTTATTGCATAATCATTATCATAATCATAACATGATTGGGTGGCAGCAGGGTTCGTTTTGGTTAACGATAAGCTGTCAAGTGAAATACTTGAAAATGAGTTCCAATTTTCGATTTGAACCGATTTAAACCAACAGTAAGGATGCTATTGGAACCACTCATAAGGTGTGATTGTGGTTTTTCATTGGAAACACAAAATTATATATATAATAATGCTGAAAAGCCTATTTTGACCAGTTTAAACCAACAGTAAGGATGCTATTGGGCCACTCACGAAATGTGATAGTGGTTTTTCATTGGAAAACTAAAAGACGTTTTATTATGCTGGAAAGCCGATTAAGATTGATATAAACCAACAGTCAGGATACTATTGGGGCCACTCATAGAGTGTGATAGTGGTATTTCATAATGAAAACAAGGTAATTCATCTCAACGCTTGAGCGCAAACTTGGACCGATCTACACTAACAGTACGGATGCCACTGGAGTCACTTACAAAATGGGACAGTGTTTTATTTGTTCCAAGATAGGGTTGGCCGATGAATATGACGACCAAATAATTTGGATCACAATTAATCATGTACCTCACCACCGACCCATCTCACCAGGCGAACCACGACTTCTCATGCTCACTCGATCACTCGCGCAACGAACAATAGGCAACCGAAACAATAGACAAAACGCTTGGCTCGATAACAAAATATTGCGAAACAAAGTATCGATACAACCAATTAAACCGATTCAACCGATGGTCGACGCAAACCTGTCAAAAATAAATTTTATTATTGTAGATACAATGGGTACATTACCTGTCTTGCTCCACGTCCTAGAAAGCACTTACTACCTCACAAGTCGCCTGTACCCAACTCCGCAGGTGTCCGTCCAGTTTCTGGAAAAATAATTCATCTTTATGCATAGCTGAAGTATTATTACTTAAAAAGGTTTGTGAAATAGAGAGATATTAGATACTGTCTTCAAAATTTGGAGGAAATAAATAATTTGTTGCCTGAAAAGAAACAAAATCAAGAACAAAGATATACACCGTGTCCAATATATTCTCATACACTTTTTCCTTGCATTGGTGTCGTGCAACTACTCAACATGCCTCACGTATGTGTTGGTGTAGTTTTGTGCTTTGTTTATACAAACGCTTTTAGTTTATGTCCGATTGTTTTCATTCGGTGTTTATCTTTTACCAGCGATGGAGGAGTTTCCTGCTGTGGTGATATAAAAAGTTTTTGAAAGGTGAGTGCCCGGGCGCTATATTCAAAAATTTGAAAATCTTCGGAGTAAAGCGGGATTTTGTGAACCGAACCATCCGAAGATACCGTGACATCTGCACGTTGGATGACCGGAAGTGGTCCGGTCGTACTCGTACGGTGCGGACTGCACGAGTTGTTAAAGTGGTCAGGGAACGGAATAGACGAAAATCACAGCGCTCTGTACGTAAAATGGCCGCAGATCTCAATGCACAATATACTGCAAAATGACCTCGGATTCCAAGCTTTCAAAAAACGTAAGGTTCACGGAGTTTCGGAACCTTCCAAGCAGAAACGATTCGAAAGAGCAAGTCTGCTTTTGTCGCGGCACGGTGGGAAAGAAATTATCTTTTCCGATGAAAAGTTATTCGTCTTGCAACAATCCCACAATGCCCATAACGACAGATTGTGGGCTATCTCTTCGAGAACTGTTCCAGAGAGTGATAGGAATATTCCACGGTTCCGAAGTGCTTTTTGGGAAGTGATGGTTTGGGGAGGAATTTGCAAGCGAGGCAAATTACCAGTGGTTTTCATCGAAAAAGGCGTTAGAGTGAATGCCGTATATTATAAAACGGAAGTTTTAGAGAATGTTGTCAAGCCATATGTACAAGAGGTGTTTGGAGATGATCACTATGTGTTTCGGCAGGACGGAGCGTCATCGCATACTGCAAATCTCGTTCAGGGCTGGTGCCGAGAAAATTTGACCGACTTTTTGGACAAGAATGAATGGCCTCCCAGTTCACCAGATCACGCCGGTTCGGTGCCTTGCGGACCTTGAATACACAAAGTCCAGCTTGTTTCATGGTTTGCTGAACGAAGCAGGCGGAACACTTTGCCTTCAGAGCCGCGTCGCGAATCGAAAGGTTCGGATTACACTTGAAATAATCCAACACCTTCCGGGCCTTCACAGGGTCAGCTGTTTTCGATTTTCTTCCACTTCCAGCCCGCCGCTCGGTCGTCTGGGACTCCTTAAACGATTTTATCATCCGAGACACAGTTGTATGGGTGATTCCCGGTTGTCTTCCGATCCATCTCATGGTCGCAGTGGGATTTTCCATGACGGCTCGCAAAATTCTCGATTTTCTTCTTGTTTCGATGACATCTCAATAACCACTGAACCGATTGTTATGAAATTTTGTACATTTCCACTTACGGACTTTACTTACGGACAAAAAAGTTACACACGGATAAAAATGGTGCATTTTTTTTCGAGTACAGGCCTTATATACTGTTACTATCACCCTCTATTGTTAGTGAGTACATGTAATGTTTGAAGGTTTCTATTCTAGAGCTCTTTCTAATTTCTCTCTTCCGCTCAGCTACTCTCAATGTATGCTTATCTAAGCAGTCTCTATGCATCCTGTAATAACCTAACTATAAATTCACAATCCATCGATTCCAAATCACGAAAGAAATTCCCACCGCCTAACATGCAAGTGGACAGAATGTTACAACTTGGAAAATTTTCTAAAGAAATCGATGGATCAACCCTCTCAGATTTATCGCTAATATGCTATTATGATAAATTTACAAGCTCATAAGCATGCTAGTTTGTGATTTGAAGTGTTCAGATTCATGAACAAACAGTCCGGGCACTGATGCAGTACGGTATCCGGACTTTGAATTTGGAAATTTGTGTCGCAGAACAAATCTTCAAACAAATGTGCAAAAGCACGTTGGCCAATATTTAGTGTCAACCAGTGGGTACGTGTGCTCTATTCCAAGTTCCCCTTCTTTCAAACTCACCTTCAGTTCAATTTACCCATTGGGTAGGACACATAACAATAAAAAATATTGTGATGGAGCACGGACGTTAGGTTACTAGATGTAGGAAAAAGTACTCTAAAACCTATTTAAGATTATATCTGAAAAAACCAAACCAACAAAAGCAATTCACTTGGCTTGAAGAGCTATGTTATTAAACACAGCTAAATCATCGATCTCAACCCAGCTAGCAAACAACGTGCTGTTGTTCGACCGAACAATCAAGGATGATTGTTTGGTCAAACAACAGCACGTTGTTTACTAGTGATTTAGTGCAGTGGTGCTCAGGTAGATGCTTGCAGCGGGCCAAAATGAAATTTTGCGCCAATGCCACGGCCGCAATGAGTTATTTTTAATGGCTTAAACTAATTAATAAAAAACAGCTTATTTTGAGGACACGTTACTAGTAGATGTACCTGAAATGTAAAGCAATGCTCTTTCTTCCAAAATAAAAAAAATTCCAAACAACAAAATGTAGATTTATATCACATTCAATTTATTTGAAAATCAATAAAAAGAACTTTTCGCATTTTAATACGTAATTCACTTACACTTTTCTTGAGCAAGCTTATCGAGATCAGCCTTCATGCTAGAGGTCGAAATACGCAATGAATTGTCCAAATGTTCATCACTTATCTTATTTCTTGCTTTAGACTTTACTTGCTTCATCACGGAAAACAGTTGTTCACAAATGTATGTGGATCCAAACAAAGAAGCTACGAAAAGAGCATGATTTCGCAGCTCTGGGAAGCGCTCTTCCGGAACAAATTCGGCATAGAACTCCAACAAATCATGTCGATCAAATTTTTCTCGCAGTTCCGTGTCGCACTGTAACTCAATTAGTTCCATTTGGATATTATCTGGGGCTTGTTCAGCATCAACACTGAATGGAGCAGAAAAAAGTTTTAGAATTTTGTCATGCGCTTTGAAATCTCCAAATCTACGAGAAAAATCATTTTTCATTGTTTGGAGTGCGTCAACGTATTTTTTAGTCAACGTCACATTGCATTTTCCGAGAGTAGGGAAATGGGCAAAATTTAGAATTTTCATCTGTTACTCCCACAACACGAGTTTGTTTTCAAATGTACTGATTTGATTAAACATGCTGTGCACCAATTTGCCTTTACCCTGGAGACTTAAATTCAAATCGTTCAGGTGCATTGTAATGTCAGTCAGGAAAGCCAGATCTGTCACCCACTCCGCATTATCGAAAAACTTCACTGATTTACCTTTGCTCTCCATGAATTCGACGATTTCTTTCCGAAGATCAAATACCTTCGGAAATTTCCCCTGCTCAGCCAACGTACCTCAGTATAATGTGGTACGTCACCATATTCTGCATCCGTGTCTACTAAAAGAGCCTGAAATTCTCGATGGTTCAATACGTGCGATCGGATGAAATTAACTATTTTGATGACATCTTTCATGACATCTTTGAATCTCACGCTTTTGGCGCAGAGGTTCTCCTGAAGCACGATGCAATGGTACTGGGAGAATTGCTCTGACACTTCTGGTAATTTTCGAAGATGGGCAATTGCACCTTCATGTTTTCCTATGAATAAACTTTTTTTTTTCCAGTAATATAATGATTAAGCACAGAGAACAGACAAACAAGCTCAAACATAATACATAAATAAATAAATAAATTTAAACATACATAAATGTATGAAGAAAAATACCTAAAATTCAACACCATCCTTGGTACTAAATTTTCCAAGGCCGTAAACCTGATAAAGCTGAATATTTTGCATCAATTTGTATATCAAGTAAGAAGTAAATAAACGTACGGCCTGATGCCAGCGCCAAATACATCAAATGTCCATAATAAATGTGATAATGCCAGTACTATCAAAAGGCGACGTTCAAAATAGCACAACATTTTAGGCAATAATTTTAAGGAGCTTGCATGCTTTACACTGCGGTATAAGCTTGAATAATTTAAATAAGATGAAAAACAAAATACATACCACATATAGCGGGAGCTCCATCGGTAACAACTCCGGACATTTTCTTCAGCGGTAGATCAAACTTTTCTAGAACAGCGCACAGAGCATTAAAGATATCAATGCCCTTCGTCGTTCCTTTCATGGGGAAAAGGCTTGCCAATTCCTCAGTCACCTCAAATTTCTTAGATATGCCGCGGATAAAAACTGCCAATTGAGCTGTGTCAGATATATCCGTGCTCTCATCCAGCGTCACTGAATAAAATTCAAAGCTGGCAACTTTTTCCTTCAAACTCAACACAAGATTTTCAGCAACGTCTTCAACCCGCCTGGTGATGGTCGCCCGCGACAAACTCACTTGTGCAAAGATGCGACTTTTTTCGGGACAAATCATTTGAACCACAGCTTCCATACATTCCTTAACAAACTCGCCATCAGAAAATGGCTTCGAATGGGAAGCGAGTTTTTCTGCGATAATGAAACTTGCCTTTGTGCACAGCTCGTTTTCTTGCTTTCATCTCACAAAAAAGTTTTGCTGGCTGCTCAAATTTCCCCTGAACTCAGCACATTTTTCAGCCCGCGCCACACCGACATATTTATCCATTTTTGACGCATGTTTCGACTCGTAGTGACGCTTCACATTAAATTCCTTCATAACTGCAACAGCTTCGTTGCAAATCATACACACCGGTTTTTGATTAATGCACGTAAAGAAAAAATTTTGAACCCCTTTCCCGGGAAAAACGGCCCTTATCAGCCACCTTTCGGTTTTGGCGAGTGGGGGGTCCCTTTTACCTGAATAAATGCCGAAACCCTCGGGATACGACGGCGGGACAAAAGGAAGGAACTAGTGGACAGAGACTGAGGGGGAGAGTGAATGAACCTGTGGGGGGGGGAGCGAAAAAATGACTGCACTCTCTCTCTTTCTCTCTCCCGCGTTTTTGGTCATTTACATCTGTGTAAAAAGAGGGGAAAAAATGTTCACAAAAAAAATCAAAAAATAATACAATGGGAGAGAAAAAAAAACGCAAAACAAATAGGAAAAAATTGTAGCATATTCAAAGATGTCCTAATTTTTCTAAAGGGGCGGGGGGCTTTGGGCGGGGGGAGGGGAGGGGTCTCGACTGGTGTGTGTGGTGACCGTGTGGCTTCATCGTAGTGTTGGCCGAAAACGCTCAGGAAAATACGTCCTTCACTCCCGAAAATCGTCTAAAGAATGAATCTTCGCTTCTTCGCTTCTCCACATGCCAAATACACATACATACCAACGACTTTCATTTTTTTTTTTTTTAGAGAGCGTGAGTATAGCGTTCTCTGTCATATGCATGCTTATTCTCTTATACTTCTATTTCCTCACTCTCCCCCTCTCTCTAAATTGAGAGTTGTAATCTCTTTCATCGTTCATATAGATATCAATCTTGCCACACATACACGTATGTATTTTAACTCTTGTTCCAAATGAGTCTCTTATACAGTACATATTTATATACATATAGCAGATATTTCGCACATATTCAAATCAAATTATGTTTCGTCCCAGTGTTTCACTTCGTGCATGCTGGGAAGTGTTGCACGCATAGACAGTGATGCTAGATATTTAAGCATTACAACAATTCCAACATTTTACAAATAATATAATAAACAATCTATTTGACACATTGAGTCTCTCACTTCTCTTCACTACATCTACCCCCACCTGTACTCTAATTAGAACTTCTTTCGAGAGCTAAAAATAATGTTTGGAAATGCTCAAAATATGTTACAGAAACTATTTCGTCATTACCAATAAAAGTAGTGAAATAGCTTGGGAAATTGTGATAACGTTCTAACAAACATGTAATTTGATGGTTCAGTAACCACTTATACACAATCACTACAACCCGTTGGGTCGTTTTGCTCCTATGTTTTGAGAACACAAGATTGATTAAAAATAACAGTTAACTCAAAATTAGATATGTTTTGTTTTACTGTGTTTGTAATCTGCAGAGGCCCTTTAGAGCTTTGTTGAATAATCGGATATGCCACCAATAAGAATCTGTTTACTAAAAGAGAATTCGTTTTTGATTCAGTACCAACCATGGTTCAAAAACGAATTCGATATAAGTTGAGGAGAAGATAGCTTGTGCGCGTAACATCTGTGGATGGTGCAAAACATATCACAATGACATACATGTGAGCCGCCTTAAGATTTAAGGCAAATAACTACGTCACTATTTGTGTTTGCTATATTTGCGCTCAAACAATTCACTTGCATTTGATCTGTTGTCTTACCTTGGTATTAAGTTTCATTGGTATGCCACTGTCAGCTCTATTTTCCATTCGCTCCGCATTTTAAAAGGGCTCACACCCACAACGATGGTTGCACTTCAAAGTTATCTATCAGAGCTTTTGACGTTTAATAATAATAATAATTGTTGCTCTCAATTCGTGATAGCTGCGAATGCCATTGTTTACAATTGATAAACAACTTGTGCATTCTAAGATCGTCTTTTCATAGCAGAGCTGTTACAAGTGTTGAAAATCAGCTGTAATTTTGTGAAAAAACTTATAAAGCACAGTGAGATTTGTTTACTCAATAAGCAGGATAAAGTTGCTTGTGGATATCTTTAGATAGATGTTATATATTTATTTATTATCTGACGTAAAGATAAGTGTCACATAACTCGCCGACTACAAACACTGTCTGTGACATAAGAAATAAATTGAATTGCAGAAGAATTTTTTTTTTTTTTTTTAGGCTTTACTAGTAAAATACATGGTAAATATATTTGTCATCAAATCGAGCCGGTTTCTTTATTCCAGGTCGTTCTCTCAAGCGTCGGCCTAGTGGATTAGCAGTGTCAGCCGGTGTCAACTCCATTTCCTGATTGTGAACGGTCGGACTTCTGTCGTCATTGGTAATTGGATTTTCATTGGATGTATCATGGTTTGGACCGTAGCAATCTGGATCATCTGTTGCTGGATCAAGTTCTTCAAAAGTTGGCGGCGCAAGCTTAATTTCTTGTACATTGCGCGCATATTGAACTCCACTTCTACTGATAACGACAACCTTTGCTCCGTTTCTCGCCACGACTTTGAACCGCTCGCTTGAAAAGGTGGGATCAATTTTGCCCTTCTTATGTTGAGCTAACAATACGCAATCGCCTATGTTGATACTCGAGTCTCTGGCATGGTTTACTTTGTCCGAATATTTGTTGCTTGTCAACTTCGCCTCAGCGTCGCGTTCTCGAAGATTTACTTTATCCAGGCCTTTTGATTCGGACGAACCCCAAAGACAAGGGAATGTGCCGCGATATTTCCATCCGACCATGAGTTCAAATGGCGTCACGGCCAGTCGCGCGTGAGGAACAAGTGTGTTGTGATTATGGACATATTTTTGAAGTGCAGTTTTCCAATTGGTGCCATCGATTCGAGATGCAGCCAAGGCTTTTATAATTCCTTGGTTCTGGCGTTCCACTATCCCGTTTGTCTGCGGAGAAAGCGGAATTGATTTGCGTATCTTCACTCCTTTTCCTTCCCAAAACGACACGAAAGTGGAGCTTTGGAACGGTGGACCGTTGTCACTCTACAGGATAAACGATATGGTTTTATTTTATTTATTTACTTGTTTTTGCATGTTTCTTCTGAAAAGGTAACGTATTTCAACTTAAACTCTACTTACTTGCAGGATAATAGGACAACCCCAAAGTTGGAATATTTTGCAAAGTGCAGCGTTTGTGCTATCTGCATTAGTGTTCTTCATCTCAACAACTGTTAGATGTCGTGAATATGTATCTGCGACAACTAAGAATTCTCCAGATCCGAAGTTTGGCATAGACAAAAAATCTATTTGAAGGATCTCCCAGGGTCCCTCGGGGAGGGTCCTACTAGATAGTGGTAGTGGAGGATTCTTTTTCGACAACATAACACAAGTTTCGCAGCTTTTCACGAACTTTTCGACTTGAGTGGACATGCCTGGCCACCAGAAGAAGTCACGCATGATCCGTTTCATCGCAACTTCCCCCGCATGTCCGCAGTGAGCAGCCTTCATTGCTTTCGTCCGGAGAGCTGTAGGCAATACGGTTTTGTCGTCTTTGAAAATAGTGGATCCTAGATAGTGCAGATTTTTTTTTTGTGCTTCATACTTTCGTAGTTTATCTGGCCATACATTATGCTGAAGAGCTTTGAAAACAAGTTGAAGTTCCTCATCCGTTGCGGAGTGTTTCTCGATTTCGGTCCAAGTTATGTCCATGTTGCCTACATCCAGACTGTACAGAAAGTTGCTTTCATCGTCGTCATCATCAAAAGAATCGCTTGCTTGTGTATCTTTAATTAATCTTGACAATGAGTCGGCTATGTTCTCGTCTCCCGGGACCCGTTTGATGGTATAATCATACGATTGCAGCCTTAAAGCCCACGATTCGGCACGTGATGTGGCTCTTTTTCCAAACCGATGTGAACTATTGAATATGTATTCATTGGCTTCCGCATCGGAACGAATCACGAAAGACTTGCAAAGAAGGTAAGATGAAAAACGTTCCACCCCCCACACAACTGCCAGTGCTTCCTTTTGTGTGTGGGGATAACGTTGTTCTGTACTTGTTAGTGCCTTAGAGGCGCAAGCAATAATCCTTGGATTACCTGCTATGTTGTATTGCACTAGAACCGCTCCAAGCCCTACCGGCGATGCGTCGACGAAGAGTTCAATCTTATCCATCGGATTGTAATACCCCAAACGCCTGATTACCTTAAAAGCTTCGTTCTTCAGAAGTACGAACTCTCTTTCTTCCAGTTCGGTCCAGTTAAAAGTATTGGCATTAGCTAGAGATCGAAGGTACTTGGTTCTGTCGGCTCTGTTCAAGATAAATCTGTCCATATATGTTATGAGTCCGAGAAAACTCTTAACTTCAGCACAACTTGCTGGTGTTCTGAAGTTCTTGATCGCATTGACTTTTTCATCTTGCACTTCCCAGCCATCTGCCGTGAGGACAAAGCCAAGAAACTTAACCCTTTGACTTCCAAACACGCATTTGGACGTGTTGAGCTTGACATTATGGTTCGCAAGACAAGCTAAGACTGCTGCAAGGTTTGCGTCATGCTCCGCTTTTGTCTTGCCATGTACGAGGATGTCGTCGAGATAATTTTTTACTCCAGTGCAGTCGCTTAATATCTTTCTCTGTAAAATTTCTTGGAACAGGTCTGGTGCGTTGCAAAGTCCAAATGGCAATCTTACGCACCGAAACATCCCGAACTGGGTAAAGAAGTTCGTCAAATGACGAGATCCTTTGTCAAGTTCGATATGAAAAAACGCGTTAGTCAAATCGATGGTAGAAAACCAAGTGGAACCATCAAGCTCAGCCAAGATCGATTCGAGAGTTGGCATGGCAAAAGGAGTCCTACAAATGTACTTGTTGGGACCTCTCAGGTCGATCACGAGTCGTATGTCCTCTTTCCCCTTCGGAACGACCACTAGTGACGAGCAAAATGATACATCCATGTCGTCTGTAACCCGCTCAATAATGTCTGCTGAGATTAATTGACGCAACCGCTTCTCTACCAACGGCTTCACTGCTTGTGGAATATTTATGAAGACGTTCCTGCAGGGTGGCACCGTTTTGTTGTAATGTAATATTACAGGGGGAACGTTGAACTTCGGAAATGGCTCAGTCGTGATTACTGTTGCTACTCCATAAGTAGCATTATTCGGTCTGTAGAGATGCTCGTCAGTCAAGGGAACCTTCAGTCCTAACAGGAGCACACTGAATCTTGTAGCGGTTGGCCTACTCAACAATGCTCTAGATTCATTGACTACGTAGAACTTCTCAATTAAGGTAGGTCTATCGTTCGTAATAAATAAAGTAGCTTCAAATGTAGCCGACACATGAATTTCGCCGGATTTCGCATAAGCTTTCAAAGGACGATCTGAACCTGATTGAACGTTGAATATCTCAGCATTGTACCGATCATCATTAATTAGAATGTTGAACGATTTTTCAGTAAACGTGTTTACCTGTGCGCCTGAATCGATTAAAAATTCGCACGGCATGCCTGCTACCTTACCGGAAACAATACCTTCATCTCTATGCGTATTCATATAGGAAACTACCATCAAGTCTATCTGATCTGCTGCTGGGGTTGATATCTGTAGGTAATATTGAATGGCCGTAGTTCGGTGATTTTTAAATTCAAGATTGAAGAGCTACAACCCAAATGTCACGTCATTTCTTGTGATTAGTTCGAATGAGATAGAAACAAGCTCCATACGAAGTATGTAATTTAATTATTTTATTGTTTTTAAACAGTCGATACCATATATATGGAATTCATCAGCAAAAGAAGATTATTAACGTTGATACTATTCAAATATGTAACATTGTAGTTCAAAAGTATGTTGTTAAATTCAAAGTTAATCAGTCATGAATTGACGTGTCATATGGAATGTAATAAAATTATGTTTCAACAACATCACTCACGTCTGCTTTATCGATGTTTGCTTCAACTTTTTCAACAGTCGCGATCGTTTCCGGATCACCCTTTTGTGGTTTCGAAACCGGTTCTTCATGTCTCTTGAACACGCCAGGTGGGTTTGAACTTCTGCAGGCTCTCAGTATGTGACCGGTACGTCCGCATCCCATGCAGATCTTGTCCACCGCATTGCACTCTGCAGCGAGATGATATATGCTGTTGCATCTCCAGCATCTATCCGATCGATTTCCCGCATGATCACTAACGGGTCCCCGACGATTAAAAGCGTCGTAACCAAATGAACGAGTGCCTCTTGTCGGATTAAACCGAGAATTTCTCCTGCCTGTGCCAATGAACTCATATCCTCCTCCTCGTGAACCTGAGCGTGGAATTGCTGGCCGATCATATACGGGGTATGTTGCGCTCACCGCAGCGATCGCAGCGGGCTCCATCTTCTGATGTTTCTGCTTGAAGAATTCTTCATTGATCCGAATCGCCTCAAGTTCTCGAACAGTGTCGACAAGATTTGAAAACGTTCCCTTCCGACTCAGCATCTTCAAGGCCGCAATCCGCACATCCTTGCATACGGCGTGTTCCGCTATCGTGCCCACTATTTCTTCTAGCTCTTTATCTTCACCATATTCGCAAAGCCGGGCGGTGGCTCCTACTCTGGTAATGAAAGCTAGGCTAGATTCTCCGGTGTTCTGTATCATTAGCGATAATTTTCGACGTTGGAGCATTACGTCTGAGCCGGAGCCGAAGTATGTTTTCAGTCGATGCATAGCATTTGCAAAGGGTTTGATCTCCGGGTTTGGATAATCCGACTGGGATTTTGTGTTTCGGAAGATCTGCAGCAATCGAGGTCCAGCTTTTATCTTGAAGATGGTGAATTTTGGGGCATCATCTTGAACACCCGCCAACCGCATCGTATCTTCGAGTAACTCTCTCCACGCCTCGTACGTGTATCGGTAAATCTCATCATCGCCGTCGAGTGGTTTGCACTCGGGAATATTTATCGATGACACCGATAGCTGGTTTACTGACGACATAAACCGGGATCCTTCCACATCGTTGAACGGGATTGACAACTGTGCCCGTTGCGTACTAGTTGGACCCATACCTGGATCAAACCCAATGCTTCCATCATCACTTGTAGGTGCTTCAATTCGTTGTCGTCCGTTCAAGCTGGTTTCGAGAGCATTCTTCTCTTCTTGAACTCGCATCAGCTCTTGTTCGAGCTGTGCACGTTTAGCCTTTTCTTTTTTCAAATCCTTAGCAAGAGCTTTGAATTTTGCGCTCATTTTGAGGCTAGTTTCTTTTATGGACTTATTCCTCATCTTCAGCAGTTTATTTCTGAAAAGATCCAAATACGGCTTAAGTTAGCAAGATCGTTCTAACACTTATGAGATTGGCGTACACTATATCATAAAATAATAATGCTTGTCCTCTCGCAAGCGATTCCGTACTTGTCCTCACGCAAGTATCTAAACATAATTATAATTTCACCTTTTGCAATTCAGTCTTCAAAATCGTGCTCTCATACCTTATTTTTTTTTTTAAACTTGACCTTTCGCAAGATTTTAAAATATTGAGTACATTTTTTTTGTTAAATTTCAAAATGGCCGTCTTTCCGTACTTGTCCTCACGCAAGTATCATTTTTTTTTAAATTGCCAGTACACCTTTGCGCATTTCTCAAAATGGCAGCCTTATGCAGTTTTTTTTTTTGCTATCTTTTAAAAAATTTTTAAACCCATAAAAAACAATTTCGCACGTTCAGGATCCCCGATAGAATCAATTAATTCTTTTTATAGTAAGCTTTCTGCTGCTGAAGTGAAATTACTTACCCTTTGGAAGTGTTTCCTGCGCCATTGTGGTGACCGTGTGGCTTCATCGTAGTGTTGGCCGAAAACGCTCAGGAAAATACGTCCTTCACTCCCGAAAATCGTCTAAAGAATGAATCTTCGCTTCTTCGCTTCTCCACATGCCAAATACACATACATACCAACGACTCTCATTTTTCAATTTTTTTTTTAGAGAGCGTGAGTATAGCGTTCTCTATCATACCCATGCTTATTCTCTTATACTTCTATTTCCTCACTCTCCCCCTCTCTCTAAATTGAGAGTTGTAATCTCTTTCATCGTTCATATAGATATCAATCTTGCCACACACACACACATACATATGTATTTTAACTCTTGTTCCAAATGAGTCTCTTATACAGTACATATTTATATACATATAGAAGATATTTCGCACATATTCAAATCAAATTATGTTTCGTCCCAGTGTTTCACTTCGTGCATGCTGGGAAGTGTTGCACGCATAGACAGTGATGCTAGATATTTAAGCATTACAACAATTCCAACATTTTACAAATAATATAATAAACAATCTATTTGACACATTGAGTCTCTCTCTTCTCTTCACTACACCATGATTATATGCAGAGAAGATGTTCTATGTTATACCGATATCAGACGTTGGGTTAAACTGGGGGGGGGGGGGGATTAAAGTATGTGGTGGGGGTAATGGGGGGGGGGGAGGGTGGGGGGGAGGGGGGAAAAACAAAAAAAAAGGGAAAGGGGGGGGGGGGGGGGATAGGAGAAAAGGGGACAGCAAAACCAACAAGCATAGATGTAACAATAAAAAAATGAACACCATCCAGGTTAATAGAAACAAGACACTGCCAACCGTTTGCCTACACAAGTCAGAGCCGTAGGATTTATTTTCTCAGATTATGATCTACAAGCTCGTCCTCTGCTTGCTATTGCTGGTAGGTCAGTGCTGAAGCATGGTCCTTGCAATTCCTCAGCCTGGGCGTATGATTCTTTTCATTTTTTATGACACCAGTGAAATGCACAGCCAACAGCAGTAATGGCGTGGCGGCGATGACAGTGCATCGCATGATGACCAACGCTAACAAAGGATTCCTGTCTGCCACACGGCTGCATGAGTGCCATTCTCCGTCTTCTTCTCCGGATAGGTAGGTTTCTGACCTGACGTAGCCATGTCCTAGCTTAAGACCGAGACAAATGACTGGGACCTGGGATCATCAAAAAAGCGCTTGTTTGTTGGTTTTTCCTCTGTCCTTTTTTATGGACTCTTATCTGTCCTCATTTATGACGGTCGTTTGTGTCGTCAACAGAATGAGGCTAACGGTCAATGACCTCATGGGAATCGTTTCTGCAATGGGGCTTATTTATTTCTCGATGAATCGTGAATTGACCATCTCAGGTAGAAACTTACCAGCTATTGGTTAACTTTTCTCATTTCATTAATCTGGTCTCTCATTGCGGGCACTACAAGTTTGATGAACTATTTTTCATCGCATGCTTTGTTTTCATCATCCGGCCCGGAATCGTGGCAATAAATTTTTATCTTCTTTCAAGAGCATCGTCGCATCAATCCTTGTAAGGGATTCTTTCCTTCGCCACTATGTGACCAGAATGACCACGTGCCAACCAAGAACGAAGGCGATGACGAAATTCGTTCTTCATGATCATCACCACCAGCCAACGCCATCATCGCTGCTATCTTCTTGTTCATGCAAACTTCACTGTGCCGCCGTTCGTTATGTGAAAGTTTTCCTTCCGAACACCTGCATCCTAGTAGTCGGCCACCCGTGACCAAACTGGTGTCCGTTCGGTTTGGTCGTGTCATTGGGAGTCCATCATATGGCGCTTTTCGGCTACAGGGGGACATGGGACCAAAAAGTTCGAACTGGTACACTAAAGCTTGCTGCCACTCGCTTCCAAAACATCGTGGATTGGAGATAATCTCAAATGGGATTTGGCACTACTGAGAGGAAAAAGTTTTACTTGCCAGTCATAAACAATTTCGAGGACACCCCGTATCGTTCACTGTTATAGGGACAATGCTTGTTTAGTTGAATTGGACAGGTTGGATTGTTTGCGGATTGTTGTGTCGGATTAGGCGCATGGCAGATTGAGCCTGGGAATGTATGTTATGTTGCTCGTGTTGGTAGTTGGGTAAGCGATGCACACGGAGGTTGGGATTGTTATAACTCGATTGTTTTAAAATGTTAATCATTGTGACTGAATTATTGCTTTTATAAGCAAATCACCTGCCGAAGAAGAATGTTTGAGTCGCTCCTCTCATTATTTGTATATTCAAATCTCATGACAAAAGTAACATCAAGCTTGAAAAACACCTTATAACAACTTTTTCTAAAAGATGAATTTGAGCCTTTTTTCTTTTAAATCTTATTCTACGGGAAGAATGTAATAAAATACACTTCTTTAACTTATATTTCTCATTATTTTCGATACCATCCGACCCACGATATCCCTCCTCATCAATTGCGTCACAGTCCCATGCCTTACAACCGCGGCAAGACATTTTCTATCTTGCTACTCCTTGTGAAACACCCTCCACCCTCATCAATTGATCGGTTTTCTTCATCGAGTTTCCCAATGTGACACAACATCGGTGTGTCAACATTACAATGAACTTATGTTTACGCGGAAAACAAGTTAGGAGCCTTGGGAAAATCAATTCAGACAGTCAAAGCCGGTTCTGTCTTCTTTTCAGCCGGCTGCAGGAGCTGAAGATGAGTATACTGACAGAGGAAATGAAAATCTACCGGATTACGATTAGCAGCAGGTCAGGTCGAATGTAATATTTATTTTCCTCTCAATCGGATATTAACTGGTACAGAAAGAGCTTGCATCCAAGACGATTGAAAAGGATGTAAAAAGTATAGAAGTACTTGTTTGCTGTTTGTTGCTAGCTTGGGCCATACAATGAGATGTTGTTGTACCGAGGAAATTGTGAAATCGAACGGATATTTGCCCGATGAAAACTTATAATGCGAAATCATTTGGAAATAAAGGGTGGAACGGTAAAAAATGGCCGATTGAGTAAGTCAACACTGATCAAACGTTATTTCTATTTGAAGTTCAATTACGTCAAATAACAGAAAAATAAATTGATAAGGTTTCCTATTTTCAAAAGAGAACTCATTTCGAATGGCTGTAGTTTAGTTTTTTTTTTTTTTTCATTTTTTTGCAATTTGTTTGTTTTGGGATTTCACTCAATTTTTTTTCTAAATTGAGTGCAGCTCCAGCAAATCTTTGTTCTTGGATACGACTTGCACGTTGTTGGTGATATATCGGCCCTGATCCATATTCCCTAGAGCCAGGAAACGGGGTATGTCCAAAACAAGGCGGAATAAGTGTTTCTTGACAAACAAAAAAGCAAAAATATGCTTCCCAAACATTTTTGAACATAAATATCTCGGTTGGCATTACCAGTTGTCACGGATATGTCTTTTCAACCTCGAGTGCTAATCGTTACTAAACAGCTGCCACGATGAACAGGACTAAACTTCGTTGATTTGTTTGAAATAAATTTCATGAAAATGTGATTTTCTCGATCACGTTTCTAGGAAGTAAATCATAAATTCATATGCAATGGCTGTTCAGATTATCGTGATTTTTTATTCACGAAACCGGGAAAAGGCTTTTCTACGTGTAGCCTTGTGTGTTAGACACTTCGGTTCGTTCATTAGCTCTTGGCACTGTTGTATGTGAAATTCCCTATTTCTGATGGAAAGGTTACGATAACGTTCAACTGACGGCCATTTGTTTTCGGTTATTGCGGCATCTTGATTTTGGTTTTGTTTTCAGATCTTGACTCTCTAGCAGTCGTCAGACATTCCCTGAAGATTTTAATGAAGTTTGTCACATGGGCGAATAATTTTGATTCTATACGCGAGCAAAATTTTGATTTGCCATTTCACATGTCTCGGCGCCATTTTAAAAACTGAATGAAAACTGGCAAAGACAAAACAAAAGGCAACATTCCATACGCAAACATCTACAAATAAATGTTGAATACCAAGTTTTACAAAAGCGCGATTTAAAAAAAATACGAATTTGAGTCGGCCAATGTTTTACCGCTCCACCCTTTCGACTTACTGAATGAAAATGTTAGGTCGAGATTCACTTTAGTTATACTCATGCATCGTCGAATGGCAAAAGCGGAAAGAGACCTATCGCGCACTCGTTTCATGTTGCGTAGAAGAGCATAAGCCCACGGAGGTATTCTCAGAGTTTGACACTTCGGTACAACTGCCAAAACACTCTCACGCTGCAAACGGTTGAAGCGGTCAGCAGCTGATGCAATATCAAGGTCACCCAAAACATTCCAGTCGATACGGGATAAGCACACACTTCCAAAATGTTATGAAAATTCCTGTCCCCTGAGAACGACACATGCAAGCAGTGTTGCCACATTTTTTTCATGGTCAATCTGTATTTTCACATCCAAAAATCTTTGTTATCTGTCCGGCTGTTGAAAATCTGTAAAAAAAAATCTGTATTGTCAATTTAACCACTATTTGGTGCCTGGTTTAAAACAGGTTGAAAAATAACTTTGCGTGCATCGCATTTGAACCAAATGCTTTACGCGATTCAATTCTTTGCCGCACCAACTCTATACCTAGCCATTGTTTGCTCTATGGAAATGCCTGAAGATCTAGTCTCAAGGAGTGCTTCAGTTAAGAAATTAGCAGAAGCTACAATTTGATGGACAGGTCCACTCCCTACTGGAGGAGCGCGGGATGAGGAAATCAGTGAAAACTGTTATAGTGTCGGTTGATCCACGACCACTAGCAGTGGTAGAAAAACGGAACTATGAAATGGTTGATAGATACCCCAGTTTTACCAAACTGCTAAGAGTCATGGCATATGGCTTACGATTCAAACGAAACTGTTTAACTAACAAATCGGATCGAACTGTTGGACAGCTCACCTTGGATGAGCGGAAACAAGCACACAATAAAGTATGAAAGAATGATTCAGCAGCATCATTTTTTAACAGAGGTTAATCAACTATCTTCAGACAAAAAAAAAGCCACTAACAGTTTGATAACATTAATGAAACAGTTTTTGGACACCGACGGATTGCTTCAGCTAGGAGGCTGGCTACAGGCATCAGGAGTCGAGTTCAGCCAGCAACACCCAATCATCTTGCCAAGTAAATGTGTGAGTAAACGTGAGCTGGTTAACAAGGTTTGTTGTACGCGATTTAAATATTGGTCGATTCACGAAAGATTTTTGGTAAAAAATTACTGAAAAACTCAGTAATCGACATGGGAAATCAGTAAAATATACACCCAAAAGTTGAAAAGGTGGCAAAAAATGCGCTACACAAAAATTGCAATTTTTGTCATCATAACTTGAGAAAACCACATGATACGTAAAATACATTTCTGCCCATGTTGATTCGAAAGACATGTTATGAAATAAACGAAGCCATGCAAGTATGTGCGATTGACGAGTTGCACTCAGGCTGGTATAAACCACATTCATGACAAAACACTCACCACCTAACGTACACATTGAATTTTTCGAAGCAAATTTATGTGTTGCTTTTTTGCCCACAGCCTAAATTTCATTTTGTCTCCGAGTGACGGTTATAGCGAAAAATGAAACAAAATCATGCGAAATTGCAATACAATCTTGCTATTTTATTTTGGGTGTACACATTGAAAAAAATCGACAAGTTGTTTTCACGTGAAACGCACATAATTTTCGTCCACTGCCAAAACCAGTAATAAACACGTGGAATTCACTTAAGAGCCACGTGATTTCCGCGTAAATTCACATTCTACGTGAAAATCACATAAATGTTACGTGATTTTCCACGTACAATTCACTGGACACGTAATGTTCACCTGATTTTACTGAAGAAGATTTGGTTTCACGTGAAAACAACGTGTCGATGTTTTTGAGTGCAGTAAAAAACTGTGAAATTGGAAGCTATCAAAAATTACTGAATATCAATCAATACTGAATTTCGGTTAAATTTACATAATCATCAATTTAAAATTTTGTTTTTTCCTGCTATTTTAAAGGCATAAAGCGGGTGGTTTTTTTTAAATAATCATTTTTCTCAAGACTCCTGTGAAAGATGAGCTGTATTCTCAAGCGCCTGAAGAGATCTGGTCTCAGGATTCCGAAATAATAGCTGCAAGGTTTGGATTTTGGGGATATACATGAATGGCTCATCGACGCAGACAGTTTTGTTGACACCATCAATACAGTAAACAACGTCATGGCTTCCGATGCATTTAGGAGTTGGTTGAGGATCATTGACAGCTAACGATTTTAGAAACATCTGTTGTTGCCCACGTTTGAACGCAAGCAAATAAGTCTGATGCCTTTTACTCGTTCAGAAAATCAATGGAAAGAAAAAAAATATTTTGATCAGCTGCTACCGCTTGAGCACGCGAAAATGGCAAAGATTTGACAGGTGTGATTTACACACTCGCGTTCAGTAAAGATTACAAAATTCCAGTGATTTTCACATTTTGCGTCAGTATATATTATGGTTTTACTGAAAATCGGTAAAGCGTTTACTAAATTGCGGATTTTCAATGATAGTTCATTTCTTTACAAAGTACATCTGTAAAATAAATACAAATATTCAGTAATATTTTTAACCGATTTGCTGAAAATTGCAGTTCTTTGACGGATATCTATACATTGAAGAAATTTTACAGATCATTCAGTTCTAATTTACTGATCAAAGCCGTAATTTTTTTTACTTAATATCAAATTTAGGATTTGGTGTGTAGAGATCACAGAATTCTGTGAAAAAAAATACGGAAGTTGATCTGCAAACGAAAACTTTACATATTCTCCTATGAAATCGATACATTTTACGAAAAGATCAATGAAAAAAACAACATTACGGATAGATGGTGAGAGGACAATTTTCCACCGAATTACTGTGATTTTCTCAGAACTTCTATAAATATAATTAACAGTTCCAAGAATCTCATAACACAAACTGAACACAACACCCGGTGGTAAATCAACGAAATATTTTCTTATGGTAGATAATGACATTTTCAATAGAATCAATTCGTAAAGATATTTCGAATAACGCAGTGCTCCGCTTGAAGCAAAATATATCTATATTCAAATCAGTTCGTTGGTTTAATTTTTATTGCTTCAAATAAATTAAAAAAAATACCCTTAATCTGTGGAATAAGATTATAAAATTAATTTGTGCATTGACCGCTACTAATGCAATAACATGGTTAAACATCAAACCATAGAATCAAAGTATTCGAATGAGATATGAAAAGAAATAGCCCATACCAACTAATTCTTGAGATGAATCCTGTCCACCGAGGTTACTTGGATTGACTACTGCAAATTGTCCATCCCCCTGTTATCATTGAGGACCTGCGGTTGCATAATTTCTAGTGGGTTTATCCAGTTATTCAGTAGTATGGACATACATGAACACACCTGTTGATTGTAAAAATTGATGCTATCCACCAAAGGGGACTTAACCGATGCTTATGAAGTTCGAACACAGAATTGAAATAGATGTTGTCCACCGAGATTAATTTGATTGATGCATTAGAAGCAGCCATTCTTCCGGTTGATAAACATCTGACAAACTCTGTAGACGGATCATTGAGATTTCCAAATATGGATATTTACACATTAAAAAATGCAAAGCAAGGGAGGATTTTTCAAAAATCTGTAAAATCTGTATTTTTTCTAAAAATCTGTAATCTGTATATACAGAGTTCTGTATCCGAACACTGCGAAAAATCTGTATGATTACAGATAAATCTGTATATGTGGCATCCCTGCATGCAAGCGTCCTTTAGCACATAAGAATGAGTTGAAAAAGAGGAGAAAATAAATTCAATCAAACACATCTTTCGTCGAATTGCGTATGTATCAGTTTAAGGAGACATAATTTTAAACGAAATCTTTCTTTACATTCCCCGACTTTTTACAAACATGAATTACGTCTCGTGTAAAATTCATAATTTAAAGGGTGTCCACGATGGAAATGCCACACTATGAAATTGCTCTAACTTTTTAACCGTTGGGTAGAATTTAATGAAAATTTGGGTGGATTTAGTTCATAGTGCATAGTGGATTTACATCCTGCAAGTTTTAAAGTCCTGTGATCAAAACTCGCGGAAATGGAGTCGAAAGAACAGCTCGTGCGTGATAAAATCCTGCGCATTCATCACGAGAACAAGGATCTCTCGCATCGTTCCATCGCTAAAACGTTGGGAATCGCGAATTCCACGGTGTCGCGAGTGATTAAGCGGTTCGAGGAACGGTTGACCACCGATCGGAAGCCCAGAAGTGAAGGAAAAAGTATTCCGTACAACACCAAAAATCACAACCGCGTAGTTGGGGCCTTCAACCGGAATCCGAACGCCTCCGTTCGGGATGTGGGCTAAGAAGCTGCACCTAAGCCGAAGTTTTGTCCAGAAGGCCAAAACTAAGGCTGGGCTTCGAACGTTCAAGGTACAAAAGGCCCCTAATCGCGACGAGAAGCAGAACAAGTCCGCCAAAACCCGTGCCAGGAAGTTGTACCTCAACATGCTGACGAAAGTTGAATGCTGCATCATGGACGACGAAACATATGTGAAGGCCGACTTCAAACAGATCCCCGGCAACCTGTTTTTCACGGCCAAGGATAAGTTCAGCGTTCCGGAGCATGTCCGCACTCAGAAGATGTCCAAATTTGCGAAGAAATTCCTGGTTTGGCAAGCCATCTGCACGTGCGGGAAGCGGAGTGCACCTTTCGTGACCCAGGACACGATGAACGGACAGGTGTACATAAAAGAGTGCCTCCAGAAGCGGCTGCTTCCTCTCCTGAAGGCCCACAATGTCCCAACAATCTTCTGGCCGGATTTGGCCTCATGCCACTACTCCAAGGACGTGCTGAAGTGGTATGCGGACAATAAGGTCAATTTCGTGCCGAAAATGTTCAACCCTCCCAACACTCCGGAGCTCCGCCCCATCGAGAAGTACTGGGCGATTATGTAGCAGCACCTTCTTAAACGACCTAAGGTAGTGAAGACAGTCGAGGAACTGAAGAAAGTATGGGTTTACATGCAAAAAACGGTTGATTCACAGGTTGTGCAGAATCTTATGGCCGGGGTTAAGGCCAAGGTGCGGGCATTTGCGTATGGACTGTAAATAAAATACGAGTAAAATGGTAAAATGAAGTTCAATAGATATTTCTCAATCCCTGAAAATTTGATGGCAATCGGATGAAAACTCGAATTTTGCGAATCAATTTTGTGTGTGGCAATTTCATCGTGGACACCCTTTATAAGTGTGCAGTGTCGAAGCAGTTGAAAATTATTTTGGCGGAAATAGAGTCGATCGGTGCTTACAGGTTCATAAAAATGGAGATTAGGTTCGTATGCAATTGATATATCCAGAGCGGGATGGTAGTTATCAAGTGGCACAATGGCATCCGGAGCTTCAACGACAGTACATTTGCGCAGTGAGTTCACCAACACCAAGTCGAGCAAGTTGGGTTGGGCGTTGGAAACTGAATTAATCTGGCTCAGTCCTAGAAAACCAGTTCCATCGATAAGTAGGCGACCAGCAGGAGTAGAGGTTGAAGCAACCGGATCAGGAAACGCATACCCGTAACCGAAAGGCAACCAATTTTAAGTCAACTCTTCTAAACAGCTGGCACCCCTTTCTCAGAATATTATGAAATTTTGTGTCAAGGTTCCTTCTTTCTCTGAAAATCAAGCTTATTGATCATCATAATTATCTTGGTGCCTGCTACTCAACTATTTGTTCTGAATAAACTTCCACAGTTATTTGTTGAGAGTTTTGATGCATTATATGATTAAGCATCAAGTATTATCATTCTGGGGGGAGATTTTTTTTGAGGGGAGGGGGGAGGAATGAGAAGAGGGTGGGAACGTGGTGGGGGGAAGGGAGTAGGTCCGGTGGTGGGTTGTGGGGGGGTGGTTGTTGGTGGTGCACGGTGTATTTCGTAGAACAACTTTATTTAAAAAAAATCGGCATCGGTAAAACACCCATCATTTGAAAGTATAGGCTTTTCCCTTTCATTTGAGCATACAACATTAATATTTCATCAGGAGTTTAAAACATTATTTTAAAGATTTGAGTGACTTTTATATTTTTTTTTTCAACTAGAAAAGGCAAATTTCTACAAATAGATGACGCCGTGCAAATAGAGCTTGAACACACTGTATGCTGACTTGAGAACGACCATTTAAGTTGTTTGTTGACCCAGTTGCCATGGTTACTCTTCACGGCAATGCAAACTAGTAGTAATTAGTTCAGTAGACTGCTGTATGTTCATAGGTTTACAACTGTCAGCTTTGTCAAAAAATTTCATAAAGATGGTATTCTGTACTGATGAAGAAAATCGTAAAAAAGTGTGTATGTTGTGCCTGAAAAAGAACAATTTGGGATGTTTGTCAGACGCGGCTACGGAAATAATTGAGAAGCTTTATTTACCAAACATCAAAATAAAAAATTGGTACTATCCAACGCACATCTGCAGTCGATGTTCTTTTGCACTATTTGGAGAAGAGAAACTGCTGATTTATCAGTATGAGTATAATTTTCAAATAAGCACAAGAAGCTCAAAAAAATGTGGATGTGAAATCTGCATAGCCGCACGGATAACACTACAGAACCGTCATACTTCAAGAACGAAGCGAGGAAGACCAGCATCAATGGAAAACGCCAAGAAAGCTCGCGTAATAAAGCATTGCTCGTCCTGTTTTTCAGAAATTGGTAAGATATAGTAGAGTTAGGGCAAGGATGCCACCAGAAATTCTACTGAAATATATCAATGAACAGATCAGATGATATTAGATCATTTGTTAAATTTTAGATATGGTGTACAAACTTTTATGCAGAATTATCTTTTATCTACTTTTTATAACCAATTTTATGTCGAACATAAAAATAGCGTGAAAAATTATCAACTTTTACCAATTTGAATATCATTTCCAAATTAATAGAAACTATCTAATGTTTATTAAATCATGAAGCAGCATGAAATAATATTTAATTTCAGCATTTATTCGCATAGAGTTTTCATCGGTGTATCCGTAAAAAATAGGGAAAATTATACGATAATTAGGAACTAAAATGCTTTTCATAGTTCACTTGCCCCTTACTGCACTACAAATTAACCTAACTTTTTTTTATAAAATAACTGAAACGTTTCAAGCCACATTAAGCTGTTTGCTGTGGTTAAAAAATAACATCTTAAGCGATAAATAATTACTCTTTTTCATAGGACAAGGCAAAGTTCACCATTGTACTGCCGCAACACGACAAAATAATGTGGTACGATTATTGAAGGACAATGACAATAAAAGTGGTGAGTAGGCAGTAGCGAAATATTAAAAAACTCACCGGAAAGAGGAAGATGGAAGCGTTATACTCTCCAAATTACATGGCCGTCCAACGAGTTGTATTTTGGATCTCGATCGTATTCGGAAGAAACCTTCGGTAACAGTGGATGATTTATTTTTAATCAAAAATGAGTGCAATTGGAGTACAAGAAATACAATCAAACTCAGCAGTATAATTCGGGGCATGGATATTGCTGTTGCCGCAAACGTACGCCAAGGCTTAACGGAGCTAAACCAACGTCTTGAAAAATATTTTACAGTAGTGTTTTTGCCGTTCGATGTCCAGGCCGATAAATATGAAAACGTGTCAAAAGTATCCTTGAAACCATTGGTTTATTGTAACGATATACATGAAATGGTTAACATTGTCACCAGCGAGCGTGGTTTGCTTAAGGAACAAACAACCATTAAAATTGGGATTGACGGGGGTGGAGGGTTTTTTAAAATCACGTTAACCATTCTATCAAATCGAGCCAAAACATCCGAGAAAAAGCGGTTTTCTAAAAAGGAGACTGGAGTGAAAATGATTTTTCTTCTTGCTCTTATCCCTAATATTCCGGAAAAGTACCAAAACATAGCGCAAGTTTGGAATAATACTTTGGAACTCCAAAAGATTCAGGCGATTATTGCAGGGGACTTGAAGATTATTAATATTCTGCTGGGGATTATGGGGCATAGCTCTAGTTTTCCCTGTCCCTACTGTATTAGTCCAAAATCTAATCTTCAAATGGAGGCTCGTGAATCTCGGACATTGGGGTCATTGAAAGATTCGTTTAATAAATGGAAGGAAGAAGGCGGAGATGAGAAAAGAGCTAAACAGTTCTACAACTGCGTGAATGAGCCTTTGTTATGCGGCTCTCCAGATACCAAAACAGTAATGTTATGTCCCCCGCCTGCTCTCCACATTACTCTTGGTCTGGTTAATGCAGTATTCAAACGAATCCAGGCAGAAGATGAAGTAATCGCTCAACGCTGGGTTAATGTGAGTAATTGCCAAAGACTTAGCAACTACGGGTTCACTGGCAGAGACTGTCACAAGTTACTGAAGAATAGATCCTTGATACCAGCAGAAGGATCAATTGGATTACGAAGAACAGTTAGTGAATTATTTTACAGTTCTGTTTTTCATTATCACCACTTCACCATTTAATATTTCAGGTTCTTGACCGGTTTCAAGACGTATTTGGAGCGTGTTTCCAGGAAGAATTGCTTCCAGAATACTCTATCAAAATCAACGAGTTTGCTAAAAGTTGGGTAGGAGCTAAACTACCCAATTCATCTAAATTCCATATTTTGAGGTTCCATGTACCCGAGTTTTGCAAGGAATCAAGTTCTGCATTGGGAAAGTTTGGCGAACAAGCCAGTGAGACAGAGCATTTTGATTTTTCCATTACTTGGGCCAAAGTCAAAGTTCCAGAGACATCCGATAAGTTTAGTACGCAATTGCTCCGAGCTGTAGTTCTATATAATAGTTCTCATTTGTAGCTATGCAACAACGACCATTTTCTCGTTTTAATAATTTGTATTGTAATTTTTGTTCAATCATTAATCGTTATGGGAGTTAATTATATTTATTGTTTTCTTCGTTAATAAGTTTTTTAATTAGTTCAATTGATTGTATTTAAATAAAATTTCTTTTGTGAATTGAATAAATACAAATCATAATTGTAGGTTTGCTGGCGTTGATCATATTTACAAGAATAAATTTAAAAAAAATCTTGAATAAGAAACCGATAATCGTAGTTTTCGTAGTCTCCCTCTTGAATTAGGTGTTTATTCAGTAAATCTTAAAAAAAAAGTCGGTTTCACAAAATCTTTAAAAATAATTGTTTTAGGGACTTAATTCTTGCCCGATAAATATTTTAAGTTGATCCTTATATGTAAAAATGACTGAATCTTGATTTCATAAGGATGTATGTTTCGGCAATGCCGATATGTGTTGAAATTAAAATTTGTTACATGAATAAATGCTGCGAAAAACAGAAGAAAGACTGATTGTTACGGTTCTCAAGACTAACTCGGCCGTTGACTTTGGTGTAAGCGTCAAGCACTCCACTTAGCTAAACTTCTATCGTAGGCGATTTTACTCGTCGTAATAAGCTTGTCCACCATTTATTTGACATACGTAGGAGTGCAAATCGTGGCACAGAGACAATCATTTTCTAGCATTTTCAAATGCTGATAATTCAAACCTTATGCAACAATTCAAACAGCAAAAGGGTTTACTAAATGTCTTTTTAGCTGGAGAAGTCTAAGAAAACGGCAGTAAAATCTTTCAATATTGTGAAGCAGTGTGAATCCTCGCCCGGCTTATTGATCATAGTTTCCAAAAAATGAATTCTTTTCAGGACTAAAATCGTTCCGTGGCATTATAAGGCCCATTATTAGTTAATTATTCAGAAGCTTAACTCGCAAAACCTTGAATATTTAAAGAAATTAATTGCACTTCAGTTGCAGATTTATGAAATTTTTCGTTGTGATGATTTAATATGTTAATAAACGACGAATAATAAAAGTTTATACATTTTTCGAAACGCTTTGCTTTTTTGTCAAAAAAAAGTACCGTAATACTCCCTAAAACAAATATGGTTGTACTCAGTTTTTGAGCGCCTCATCTAAGATTTATTTTTAAACATTTAATATGATTTATTTAACATTAAAGATTACAGCATTTCAATATTTGATTCCTTGTTTCAAGATTTACTTTTACATGACATGCAAATAACAATTTGGAGTTTTTACTGTCAAGTAAATTTGAAAACAGATGTAAATTTATGTCTAACGGGTCGCTCATTTTATGTGCACCCAAGCAGACTTAAATTTACATGATATTTTCTAAGTGTGTACACCATGGCAGTTTTGTAGGCGTCTCCCCAGGATTCGCGTTGGCGTTGTGTTAAAGCTACCCAAGGCCAATTTCCGTTCCTCTCTATTGGTGTCGTTGCAAGCCCTCTGGCGTAGTCCCCTGGCACGGAGGCAACTTGTACCTAGCTGGGCAATCGTCATATTCCACCAGTAAGCTGCGCGGCAATCGTTTCTCTGTTTTCCATTTCTTAGAATAGTTTTGTCACGCACCCTTGTTAGTGCTGTTGTCAACTCGTCCGTTAAAGTGGATGCCCTCAAATCTATGTGCCTCTACAAACACGTCTTTGTTGAAGCTCGCTATTTTCCACCTACGCTCATTTGTTTTCCTTCCACATGACTTGATCTGCGTCCGCTTTTCAATGCTGTACTGGATTGCTTGATAATCACTGTGGGTATACCTCCTCGCACAATCTCCAGTTCATGTTCTCTGACAGACACGGACTGCCGAAAGTGACATCGATGCCCTCTCTAAGATAGGTGCTGACGGTACCTTCGTTGGCTAGGGCCTCTAGTAGACTACGCCCTCTTGGGTTGATAAGTCACCGGCGATGACAGCTGGCCTTCGAACGTTTATATTTTCAGTGAGCTGGTCTAACATCTGATTGAACTGCGCTACCGTCCATCGTGGAGGTGCGTAACAGCTACAGAGGAAGAGTCCGTTGATTTTGGCGATTGCGGAGCCTTCTTCTGCGCAGTAAAAAAAAATCTTGAAGACGGTATCTTCCCATCGTCCATATTGCCACTGTTCTCGCTTTTTCTGCAACCCAGTGACCCTCACGAGGTGAAATTTCCCCCCAGTGTACTATTATTGTATCCCCAGTATACTATTATTGGAACATATCCCCAGTGTACTAATATTGGAAGAGGATCAGGAGTTCTACACCCGAGAAACTTGAAGAAGAACACGGGCTGACACCATAATGAAGTGGCAAGAGAAATGTGATAATGCC
>JAHHFK020003975.1:0-58224 GCA_024533555.2 Aedes koreicus
AGGAAACTTTCGCCGGCACAATCGGTGACTGTTGATTGTTGTGATCAAGAGGTTAATTCCACATTCGCAAAAAAAACAAAATTAACGACCCTTCTTTCTCCCATTCATCGCGGTGTCATAATTCTTCACCTTACGATGACGTTGACACTTTCGCCCGGGGAACAAACACATGTTATAATGTCTACGATACTTCTTTGCGCTTGGTCTAGCATGGTGACATTCCTCCGACCATCTATTACATCGCAACGACGGTTAAAAGCTAAAATATTTGTCTTTTGCACCCAATGATGCGCGGCGAAATGTTCGAGAGAAAGAGCCTACCCGGCGCAGCATCCGGACGACGACGGTGGCAGTCACAAGAGGTGGTGAGTGCGTGACAAATTCAGGTTTGCTAACCTCCCCGTTCATACAATATTCGAACGAACGAAATTGTGAAAGTTTTTATGTAATCTCGCACCAACATAAACACACACACATCGATCGCGTGCCCATTTCGACGGATTCATGTGCGCGCGGTCATCGGAGCAGCCCTCCGGGACTCCGACTTTCTTCCATCTCGTAAGATATGTTATGATCCTGGCTGGCGGGCGGGTGGTCGGTATCCATTTCCACAAACTTGTTTTGCGCGTCCAGCCGTGAGCCACTTCTCGTTGAGGATCATAAATTTATGTAATATGGGCCGCGACGGGTGTGTGTGAGAAAGGTGCATGATATGGAATGTTTTTTTTTTTGTGTTTTCGGCAGGACCACACTGCATATATCTGGGATAGGAAAGTCGCTCGAGGGCGAGTAGGGTTTGTTTGCGTTCCGAAAGTGGGTTTGTGCGATAACCTGTCGATTCGTGAGAGGTTGATTGATTCCGATTGGCTTGTTGCATGATTGAGTGGCTGCGAACATGGGACATGATGGGTTGCGTCATGGAAGAAATATTAAACGACAGACCGGTGATAGTTTCTTTGTCTTTATGGAAATTTTACGATCATTTAGCAGATAATGAGGGCTGGAATGGGAATCGGATTTTAAAAATGATGAATAAGTATGCACAATGATACAATATTTCTTTTCACTTTCAATTTTGAGCTTTTTTAAGTTGTCTGATAATCTGACAATAACGTTCTAAGGGGTGAATCGAAAAGTAGTTTCAAATATTCTTTGACGTAAAATTAAGTAGAAACGTTGATCAAACAACACAAAAAGCAGTCTTTATTTCAGTATGGGATGTAAAAAGTGCATTTTGAGATCAAACTCACACAGGAAGTTCATTCCTGACGTACAAACGAATTATGCGTTTTACTCCACTCATCAATTTCTGCACAGTAGCCTGACTTCATTTCTACGTCGCAGTTTTCCAAATTCTTTTGAACTGGTCCATGTTCTGAACAACGCCGCCATCCTTTTGCAGGATTTTCTTGACAATTACCCAATAACGTTCAATTGAGCGGAGGTGGGGACAGTTTGGTGGGTTGATGTCCTTTTTCACGTAATCGACTCTAACCATTCAATCGTCGAATAAGCATATTGAGCAGAAGCCAAATCCGGCCAGAACAGTGTTGGAGTTGTGTGCTTATAACGGCAAAATCCGCTTCTGTCGGCACTCTTTCCGGTATACTTAGGCGTTGATAGTCCTTTTTGTGAAAAAAAAACTGGATGAACGTGAACCGCAACTGCAAATCGCCAGCCAAAGAAGCACCTTTTGTCCAAACTTCTCAACCTAAACGAACTTCTCCAAGTCAGACACATCCTTGTCAATGACCTTCGTGTTACATTGAGGAACAGGAAGATTTTTTGAACCTTCCTTAACGTAAGTTTCCTCATCCATTAATATGCACTGATCGTCGTTCTCCAAAATTCGATCATAGAGCTTCCGCGATCTTTTTCCGGCAGTTTCTTTCTGTGTAGAACTTTATTTGGTGATTTTCTGTTTTTTTTTTAAATGTTTTGAGGCCATATCGCCGTCTGATTCGTTGGATCATTCCATACGAAGTTCATGCCTTTTTTGCCGCGTCATCAAACCTTGAGACCTAGCATACTCTTTAGTCAGCATTGCCCACTAGCACCCCCCCCCCCCCCCCCCGCTGAATATAATGCTCCTGGAAAATTACTATGTCAGACCATTCTCTTCTTTGCTCTGATACTGCATAGGATATTTACGCATTCACGGAGACCTGGCTCAATTGCAACACACATTCAACTATTTGGAAGCGAAAATACTGTTTTTCGTACTCACTCTCTCTCACTCTCACTCATCGGTGGTGATGTCGTTTTGGCTGTTCGCTCCAATTTTACAGGATGTTCAATAAGTTCGAGCATTCAGGAAATTATCAGCACAATTTTCATACGATCGGCAGTATAAACTACAAAGCAAGGGCCCAAGACTCATTCCATATGAAATCGTATGAAATGATTATTGTGGCATTGGCCGAGAAAAACATGCCTTTTATACACTTTCAATTGACATCACTTATCAAGCGTGTATAGTCGCGTGGGATTGTGGCTCGTCTCTGGATCCCGAGGTTCATGGTTCGAATCCCGATTGCAACTTTTTTTTTTTTTCTGTGAGGAAAATTTTCATACGATGGTCCTATGAACTTCTTTCCATTATAGAATCGTAGAAATTTGCAATAATATCTTCTGGCATATTTCCATACGATATTCCTATGAATTCCTCTCGATTTGTTCGCTCAGTGAATACACTTTAAAAATGTGTTAAAAAAATGAAAATACAAGATGTTCTTTTCTGAGTCAGTTTTTATTGAAGCAATGAACCTTTATGACATATTAGATGGGAGCATCCCCTACCAACTACTACCCCCCCCCCCCCCCCCCAACCCCGTTGTGCTGTATGACGAGCTTGAGACGTTTCTCAAAAGAATCGCACGCGGCACGCACCTGGTCCATCGGCATCTCGTCCTAGATCTTGAAAAAGAGCTTCTTAAATTGGTCCATAGTGGTCACTTGATGTTCGCTCTGCATGTACGACCATACATTAAAGTCCAGGCGATTAAGGTCCTGAGGGGAGCTGAGAGGCCACAAAATCTTATCGAGAAAATCAGTCAAATTCTCCCGACACCACGCTTGGACGATATTCGCCGTGTAGCCCGGTGCGCCGTTCTGTTGAAAGACTTAATGATCCTTCCCGAAGTGGTCCCGAAGTGGAGCTATTTTGCTGGTTTAGATAAGGGTGTCCAATAACGATCAGTTTTTTCATTATAACTTTTTAGTTTAAAATGCTAGGAAAAAATAATTTTCTGAAAAAGTGTAGGGTAAATTATGATGCATGTTTTTGCTGAACAAACTGTTTGGGTATATTTTATTTTTCAAAAGTTAGAGGTGATTTTAACGAAAAACATGTCCGATTATAAGCAGTCCCTGCTCGTGAGCCCCAGGAGTGTCCGGGCTCATTTATACACCATTATGTTTCTTGATATGCATCAAAACAAGAATTGGATGGTGTTTTGGCCAATTCTCGCCTAAACAATCATATGGTCGAAGAGAAAAAAAACGCTTATTTTTAGATAAAATTATACCTGACTTTTGAATGATAAGTTGTATTTAAAAAAAATGTTACGCAAAAATGTGCGCAATAACGTTTTCTAAATTTTGTTATAAGATCAATTTTTCAAAATGAGGAACAAAAAAGTTAGAATAAAAAAACTCATGTTTAGAGACACCCTGACTTAAAGCAGAAAAATAGCTCTATCATGGTAAATAAAAGAGCTAGAAAAATGTTTTTTTTTTTGGCAAATTTGCTTGAAATTATATTTTTAACAAACTTGTCTGTGATATCATCCTTCTATTGTGCTTTGTTAAAAAGTTATCAACAGCGCCGCCCTAGCGGTAGAGTTTGGAACTACGAACAGATAACCACAAGATGGACAACTTTTTTAAGTACAACTTTGTAGAAGACACCATGGTTCGAATACGTAATCCTAAGGAGTTATTAATTTCGCCGTGAAAAAAGGCTTTTCCGATCATTGTGCGGGGCCACAACCTTCTCCAGAACATCGGTCTTTTAGTCTTATAGGCCCCCCAAACCATCACCGACGCGGCGCTCTGAAACCGCGGGATATTTATGTGAGGCGGGGGGATGTTGGCCAACGTCGGTGCCCATAGCCGATCATTTTGGACATTGTGCGGCTGTTGCAAGACAAAGAGTTTCTCATCAGAAAAAACTAACTCCTGACCTGCGTGCCGCGAAAGTACCAGTTTGGCTCTGTCCAGCCTCTTCTTCGTTGTAGCATCCATTACCCCGTGAACCAAAGTGACGCACACTTGTACGGCTTGTATCCCCGGTCCTTCGTCATGATGGTGTGAGCAGTCCAGATCGACACATCCAGGTCAGTAGTGGTCTTCCGGATCGAGCGGTTCATTTTTCGAACCCGCTCCCTCACCACCTTGATGGCTGCTAGCGTCCACGCCGAACGCGACCGCCCGGATCTCACGCGGTCCTTGGCCGAGCCCGTCTCCCGGTACCGACTTTCTCACATCGATAATTCGTTCTACTTCATTCGTTCAAATTGTTTTTTGAAATGATGATGAGGGAAGATAAGCACGTCAGTAGTGCATAATAAACTTGAAGAAGCAAGACTAAGACAGGTTGATCTAAAGCTTGCTTCAGATAGAATTGGAACAAAAACAATTGCCTGTACTTCAGTTATTTATTATTGAATTCAAGATCTTTTTTTATACAAATGTAGCGTTTTCTTCATACTTTTAAGAAAAAATACGGATAAAATTATTCGTCACGGTTTCGAAGGAATTCTCGAGTTTTTCCTGTAACACGGCTCATTAGGCGGCGCACACCTTCTTCGTCCATCGTTTTAGCTATCTTATTCCACCAGGTCTACATCTGATTGATGTCTTTGACAACCTCTCCCTTTGCCTTGAGTCTCCTCTTCATGATTGCCCAGTATTTCTCAATAGGGCGGAACTGAGGGCAGTTGGGTGGGTTAAGGTTTTTCGGAACAACCTGGACCCCTTTCTCTGCATACCATTCTTGAACGACTTTGCTGTAATGACAGCTTGCCAAATCTGGCCAAAACATTACGGGATGGGCGTGGGATCGAATGAACGGCAAAATTCCTTTTTGGGGACACTATTTTTGGTATAGTTCCGACGTCATTGTCTTCTTTGTAACGAAAACTTTCGTTTTTTTGCCACAGCTGCAAATGCCCTGCCAAATCATGAATTTTCGTGCAAATTTGTCGGCAAAAACAAATTTAAATTTGGCTGGAACATCCCCCCGAGCCGTTGCCAAGTAAACTTTTTGACCTGGGATTTGCCCGAAGTCAGCCTTGACTTCCGAATCGTCGTCAATGTTTCCTTATACCGTTTGATAACGCGCCATACGGTATTTCTGGGCAATTTCAACTGTTTAGCTAGCCTAGATGCAGACCACAATGGATTTTCCAAATAACTGTGCACATTTTTTTCCCTTCTTTCGGCTTCCATGTTGATTGTTTACAAAGTACAGTCGATTTACGGAATGTCAAAAATACATACGTGAAGCTGACAAAATTCCCGACACGTGGGTGCCAAGAACTTCCAAATCCGTCCACCAAGAGCGCCACAATATGAGCAAAAGTTTGTTCCAATTCTAAATGAAGCAAGCCTTAAGAAGCGGAGGTAAGTGAGTACAAATTGAGTGCATTTGAAATGATATAAGAAAATCCGATGTTTTATAATCTACAGGTGACAGAAACAAACTTCACTATGTTTTTTTTTCCTATCCGTTTCGGGATCAATCGTGCAGTGAGCACCACAATTATTCACAATTACTTATTTACAGGGGCCACAAAGCTTTCATATACGTCACATCATCCACGTCCTTTTTAGTTCTCAGAAGTTCCTTTAAAAACATCTGAATTTTAAATATCGCAAAATTTAGTTCTAGTTTACCTCTCAGAAATATTTTCAGACAATATATACTTTGCTAGCTTTCTTATTCTCTCTGAGATCTGAGAAATCCTCAGAACCTACAAAAAGCAAGCTTATTACATCCAGTGTTAGAAGAATCAATAAAACCTGAGATTTTTAAGACACACTAATTGTGCAGTAACCTATTGTCCAAAATTTTAAAAATAAATAAATAAAGGACTCAGTGATTCACAATTACACTATCGATTTACTCGAAAATGCAAATAGAATTATTCTTTTTCACACGCAGCCAAAGTAACAATTTTAGTTTTATTCCAGCCGTATACCACTCCTACCGGCTTTGTTGATAAAACTACCTTCAACACTGTTTTGTCTACCAACACCACCTCTATACTTCTTTAAAGCCGAAATTTGTACAAAGTGGCCCACTCTACACACTTAGAAAATTTTACAGTATTCGGTAACTTTTTACCGAACTTTCAACAGCTGAGTTCGGTGAAATTTTACAGTATTCCTGTAAAAAAATTACCGGAACTTGTCAAATTTTACCGAAATCCGTTAAATCGGATTACCGAACGTTCAGCTGTAGAAAGTTCGGTAAAAAACTACCGAATACGGTAAAAAATTTTTAGTGTGTATAGACGGTTGTGAAAAAAGTTAATTAAACCTTTAAAAGACTACAAAGATTTTGAAACCTTCATAAATCCTATTGGCTGCCATGAAAATCAAAATACGTCCAAATGGCCACAGCTGTCAAACTTCACTGTTGGTTTTTGTTGTTCTGCTTTGTTCGATTCTCTGGTCTTTTGATTCATTTAATAGTAAATAATATCTAAAAAAAAAGTTCTACTGTTGCGGGAAATTTTGTTTGATAGCAAAATATCCAAAACAGTTTTTTACGGCGTATCATGCTCCAAATTATATGCGCATTTAATTTCCTCGTGAATATTGGCACGATGAAAGCCAACAATGAATGCGCCTCAGAAATTATGCGAGTTTACAACAACAACAAAACAAAATTAAAACAAATATATTCGATGAATTAATTATGAATATCCTGAAAATTGATGGAATTCAATAAGAATTCCGAAATCGGTCTCCAATCTACAGTTTATTTGCGTTAAATTTCACATTTTGTGCATTTATTTTTCCACATTTCAATTATTTCTTATATGGTGATATTCAATATGGTGATTGGAAAAAATCACAGTTTTGCCAATTTATCTTCGCAATCACTACTATAAAACTATTTGGTCGTTTGGTGACTTCCCTCAAGGCCAATTGGCCGTTTAATGCGTTTACTGGAGGCAAAATGGTCATAAAATGAAAAAGCATAATAAGACCATCATAAGATAATATCAATGAAACCTAAAACGACATTTCAAAACAGCATTTTAGCAGTTCATAAAGTTGAAATAAAACCTTTGATAGGAGTAAACGGAATTTGAGAAAACAAGGTTTTAAAATCGTTGCAAACAAGCTGTGCAGGTTCTTATAAACCTGACTAAAATATGTAAGCCGTTGGCATCTCTCGGTGCCATAATAAAACCAAATTGATTTCTAGTGACTTTCATAAAACTTTAATAAAACTTATAAAGCCGGATGGTTTTCGCAATGTTACTTGGGAGTTCAAATGGAACGATTGTTGAATACAAATAAAAAAGGAAAAAAAAGGGGCGGCAACAATTGTTACACTCACTTGAGATATTTTGTGCTTTATAAAAACAATTTCAAGCTGTTCTGGAAAATGCAATCGATTGTAATAGATAGAGGATCAAGGAGCAAACAAATAAAAGTAAAGAAAAACGTCAGATGTGTACACGACGCGACGAAAATGCTCATAAAAGGGAGGATTCGGCTTAGCTTGCCTAGAATAAGGCTTGCTTTATTTAGAATTGGAACAAACTTTTGCTCATATTGTGGCGCTCCTGGGGGACGGATTTGGAAGTTCTTGGCGCCCACGTGTCGGGAATTTTGTCAGCTTCATGTATGTATTTTTGACATTCCGCAAATCGACTGTACTTTGTAAACAATCAACATGGAAGCCGAAAGAAGGAAAAAAATTGTGCACAGTTATTTGGAAAATCCATTGTGGTCTGCATCTAGGCTAGCTAAACAGCTGAAATCGCCCAGAAATACCGTATGGCGCGTTATCAAACGGTATAAGGAAACAATGACGACGATTCGGAAGCCTCAAACCAATCGTCGGAGTAGAACTGTCGACCGGAAACTGTGTGGTAAGATTTTGAAGACGATTAAGAGGAATCCCAATCTGTCGGACCGTGATTTGGCCAGAAAATTCGGTGCTGCCCATAGTACCGTGAGGAGAACTCGACTCGACGAGAAGGAATCAAGTCGTATCGAGCTAGCAAACAGCCAAATCGGACCATAAAACAGAATAGTGTGGCCAAAATCCGTGCTCGGAAGCTATACGACCAGGTGCTGACCAAGTTCGACGGGTGTCTTCTGATGGACGATGAAACCTATGTCAAGGCTGACTTCCAGCCAAATTTAAATTTGTTTTTGCCGACAAATTTGCACGAAAATTCATGATTTGGCAGGGCTTTGCAGCTGTGGCAAAAAAACGAAAGTTTTCGTAACAAATAAGACAATGACGTCGGAACTATACCAAAAAGAGTGTCTCCAAAAACGAATTTTGCCGTTCATTCGATCCCACGACCATCCCGTAATGTTTTGGCCAGATTTGGCTAGCTGTCATTACAGCAAAGTCGTTCAAGAATGGTATGCAGAGAAAGGGGTCCAGGTTGTTCCGAAAAACCTTAACCCACCCAACTGCCCCCAGTTCCGCCCTATTGAGAAATACTGGGCAATCATGAAGAGGAGACTCAAGTCAAAGGGAAAGGTTGTCAAAGACATCAATCAGATGAAGACCTGGTGGAATAAGATAGCTAAAACGATGGACAAAAAAGGTGTGAGCCGTTTTACAGGAAAAACTCGAGAATTCCTTCGAAACCGTGACGAATAATTTTATCCGTATTTTTTCTTAAAAGTATAAAGAAAACGCTAAATTTGTATAAAAAAAGATCTTGAATTCAATAATAAATAACTGAAATACAGGCAATTGTTTTTGTTCCAATTCTATCTGAGGCAAGCTTTATTAAGCGTTGTCAAAAATCTTGTTTTCGTTATGAAGTAAACCACCATCGCACTCTTAGTTCGTGGCCCCAACGGCATCGTTACTGTTCGTTTAAATAGATCCTCATAGGCTCTTAAGCGTTATTAAAAAATATCTTGTCTTTCCAATGAAAAACCTATCTCACTATGTAGGTGGCCCTACCAGATTCCTACCTGTTGTTTACATTGGCCCATATTGGCCCTCGGAAGTGTTCAATAACCTTGTCTTCACAATAAAAACCACCAACACACTTGTGAGTGGCCCCAATGGCATCCTTATCGTTGGTTTGAATCGGTTCAATGTGGCTATTAAGCATAGTTAAAATCTTGTTTTCCTAATGAAATAAACCACCATCACACTTTGCAAGTGGCTCCAACGGCATGTTTACTGTTGGTTTTACGGTACTAATATTTAAATATATATTTGTGCATCTCCCTAAAACCAACAGAATGGAGAATAATCTGAATATAAAGAAAAACAATAATTCAACGTTTCACTTACCAAAACGAACCCTGCTGCCATCCCATTCCTTCCATTCAACATCTCAGTGATTTTTCGTGGAAGTGCAGAAGATTTCTAGGCTTCCAGAAAGCGAATATTACGTCAACACATTCTTATTGATTTCTTATTTGGCCTGCATTCAAATGGGACCAGTGCCGATACATATTGATTTAATTTAGGATAACCAGTTTTTGTACATTGAGGATGCATGTTAGTACTAATGATCATCTGTTGGTTCTCTGTGACTTTTTTTTTTGTGGCGTAGAACCACTGCGTCCACTGAGTTGCACTTTTGTGGTATACCCCTGTTTACTATTCTAATTCGCATCTTAAAGCTAGATCTCCATTTGTCAAGTGACCAGTCCAAGTCAGGCAAAATTGAGTTTATAAAACCCACCGCCTTTCCAGGATTTGCAGTCCAAATTTCTTTAGGTTGCATATAGCCACTGTACAGAAATTTTAGTCTGCTCTTGTGCAAAGCATCACAACTACAAAGCAGATGTTCCGAGGTTTCACGTTCCATGTTAAAGAAACGACAGATATCATTCTGAACCTGGCCAATGTTTTTCAAATGATATCTACTCGGGCAATGTCTGGTTACTAGGCCAGTATAGGTACAAAGAACTCTCTTATTGAGCTCCAGAAGCTTTTTACTAATTGTAACATTTGGAATTATAAACCTTCTCTGTGATTAGCTGATCTGCCAATAATGGAGTAGCGACCTCGGGTGGTCAATCATGCTCATGCAACCGAGATATTCCTGTGCTAATGCTACAGACGCTTACATATGAATTAAAAGTTTATTGAAAAATAAATTGAAACTATCTCAATGTAATATAATTTTTTTTTAAATTTGGATTCATAAGAAGCATGTGAAAAAAAATTGCATTGAATTATTTGATCGAAGTTTTAAAATAGAGGTATTTTTTTGAATAGTACCCTCATTTAGTGTTAAATTTTGAACTAAAATTCTACCGGGTACACGGCAATATTCGGTACATCTACCCAAGGCCAAATTTACCTCTAACGTCCTTTTACGGGGTGAGTTGGGATTCCTGTAAGTGTTTTTTAAACATGTTTAACTTTGGAGGGGTTAATCACGGACATGTTTGCTTATTTTTCTTTGAGAGTGTATTCAAATGTCAACACGACTTGCAAGTTTGTTTTGAATTTTCATTCGTTTGAGACTCGTGGTAAGCATGGAGGCAAATAGGGAGCTCGTGATAAGTCTGTTTTTGATACATTTTAGACCGTGTACTATTTCAAAGAAATGGAAACCACTCGGAATAAACAAAAGATTCATCGTTCGCACCAACAAAGGGTACAAAAAAAAAAGGTGCTTGGAAAATACTTCTCAGACCTAGCCGTAAACAAACTGTCAGGCATCTGGAAGCCATCAAACGAGTGAAAGAGTGAATTCGACGGAATCCAGGTATGCCTGGCTGAATGATGGCCAAAGACCTGGGAATGTCACAGTCAACGATCAGGAGTGTTTTGACAGACGACCTTGAACTGAATCGATACAAAAAACAACGGGTGTATGGCTTGACTGAAAAGCAGAAGATTGCAAGAGTCGAAAGATGTCGGTAGCTGCAAGTGGCAAGTGATGAATGTGAAATTCTGTTTTCGGCCAAAAAAATGTCCCTGCTACAGAATCACCACAACCAGCTAAAATGATCGGGTGTATGCAGCACACCTTTCTGACATTCCTTGTGATAAACTAGCTATTCAAAGGTTCCAGAATGTTTCAAGGGTGATGGTTTGGGGATGTTTTTCCAAAACTTTAAAGGTTTCCATTGCTGTTCATTGAATATGGTGTTAAAATCAACAGTAAATTTTACATCTATAACGTTTCGAAGAACCATTTGCCTCCCTTCCTCAGGAAACACTACCAGAATCCACCATACTGCTTCCAACAAGACTCTGCATCATGCCACCAGGCAAAAGCAACACAGACTTCGTGTGAAGACAATTTTCCGGATTTAATTTCATCGAAAGAACGGCCTGCCTCTTCACCTGTTTTGAATCCTCTCGACTTCTATGCATAAGGCTACATGCTGGACAAACTGGGGAATAACGAAGGACTAACCGTGGACACTTTTAAGAAACGTTTGGTAAAAATTTGGAATGACATGCCTCAAGATATTGTAAGTGTTCGCGTTTCAGATCCGATTGATTTTGAGATTGTCGTGTTTAATATCGTATATTTGTGAATAAAGGGTGTTTCGATCAAAATTTGGTCAAACAGTAATGTGTGTGAGTCGATCAAAGTTTTTATTAATAAGTCAAATTCTTTTTCTTTTTCAAGTTCAGTTAATACAGAATACAGGAGAAATATTCAGCTAAGCTACCTTTTACCGAATGCGAACTGCCGGGTCTTTTGTTTGACACCTGCCATAAGATTTGGTACAGTCTCCAGTTTGCCATGAGCTGTTTCTTGCTAACAACAGCTTTTTGAGGCTTCTTAAGGTTCCGCTTGACGATGGCCCAATATTGTACGACTGGGCGGAGTTCTGGCGTGTTGGGAGGGTTCTTGTCCTTGGGCACCATTTTAAAGTTGTTGGCAGCATTCCACTCCATGGCCTTTTTCCGTAATGGCAAGATGCCTAGTCCGGCCAAAATATAACGGTACAATTGTGTCGCTTCAGGAAAGGCAGTAGACGTTTTCTAGGCACTCGCTCAGATAAATTTCCTGGTTGACGGTTCCGGTCGCAATATAAATGTAGCTCTTCAAGACACAGGTACAGATGGCCTGTCACACCAGATATTTCTTCGAGAACTTTCACAGTTTAAAGGGTGATACGGTCAAAATTTGGTCAAGGGAAAACGCGTGTAAATCGGTGAAATCGTTTATTTAAAAAATCAAATTAAATTTCTTTTTCAAGTTCAATTTGTATAAAATTCAGGAAAAATATTCAGTTAGGCTTCCGCTTTTCCAAATCCGAATTGCCGGGCCTTACGCTTGACCCCTGCCATCAGATTTTGTACAGCCACCTTGTCCACCTTCTTCGCCGCAGAAAGCCAGTTTGCCTTGAACTGCTGCTCGTCCTTAGCAGTTTTTTTGGTCTTCTTTAGGTTCCGCTTGACAATAGCCCAGTATTTCTCAATTGGGCGGAGCTCTGGCGTGTTGGGAGGGTTCTTGTCCTTGGGAACCACCTGCACGTTGTTGGCGGCGTACCACTCCATGGCCTTTTTACCGTAATGGCAAGATGCCAAATCCGGCCAAAACAGTACGGAACAACCGTGTTTCTTCAGGAAAGGCAGCAGACGTTTATTCAAACACTCTTTCACGTAAATTTCTTGGTTGACAGTCCCGGAAGCTATGAAAATGCTGCTTTTCAAGCCACAGGTACAGATGGCTTGCCAAACCAGATATTTCTTTGCGAACTTTGACAGTTTCGTGTGCTTGAAAATATTTGCTACCTTTCCCCTTCCTTTTGCCGTATAAAACTCCTGTCCCGGAAGCTGCTTGTAGTCGGCTTTGACGTAGGTTTCGTCGTCCATTACCACGCAGTCAAACTTCGTCAGCATCGTCGTGTACAGCCTCCGGGATCGCGCTTTGGCCGTCGTATTTTGTTTATCGTCGCGATTTGGAGTCACCACTTTCTTGTAAGTCGACAGTTCAGCTCGTTTTTTAGCTCTATCCACGGTTGAAGGCGCCACTCCCAGTTTCTTTGCGACATCTCGGACGGAGAGGTTGGGGTTCCGCTCGAAACAGCGGGCAACTCTTTTTGTCGTCGCTGTGGCCTCCGGCTTTCGATTTCCGTCCGATCCAGCTTTCCTGGCTGTCGACAAACGTTCACCGAACACTTTTTATACGTTGGTAACAGTTGATTTAGCCACATTCAACAATTTCACCAACTTGGCGTGAGAGTAGTTTGGATTTTCACCATGCATGTGCAAAATTTTGATGCGTTGCTCTCTTCCTTTGACGACATTTTGATGACTGAAATGCTAATCCCAAAATCATAATAGAGGCATGATGTTACACGCACACATCTTCAAAATGAGGGGTGTGCAAATTTTTTTAATGCACGATGAAAGGAAAGGCGTCAAGTTTAAGTCAACCAAATTTTGATCGAAACACCCTTTAAATGTGCATGCAGTGGTCGCGTATGGCTGTAGTTTTCTCCGTCTATCAAAGCTCCCTTATCGTTACCACAGAACGCAGACACCCACCCCACTGAGGTCTACACAACCCACCACCAGATGGACGGAAAATGCTTCTTTGTGCGGCCACGAGGGGTGGCGATAGAGAAGGCCATTACGAACTGCGCGATAGCAAGCACAATGAGTGCGAATGGCCTGGGTCACTGGCCGAATGCATCAACAGACTCGGTGGCCCTGGATGGTAGTAAGCAGAAGCCACCGCCATCCCTACTCCTTCAACATCCGGAAGAGCGAACGCGCATCGTCGGAACTGGAAGCCCGAAGCAGTAGTAAAACCAGCCGTCGAGAGGAGCAGTCTACGTGGACACTGCAAGGAGCCCCGAAGAACAACAAGAAGGTCAGATAGACATTAAGAAAGTGGGAAAGAAACTAGTATAATAGTAAAATACAAATAGTAAATGTGAATTTCTCGAGGAATTTTTATTATAATCAGTGCGATTATTCCCTTCTTCGCGGAACATTGTCCGGTGAGCGTGCCGACCCTGAGGCCATTGTAGTCGGGGAGTTTCAGAAGCGCTCTCGATCGAGGTGGCTAATACTTACAATATTATGCGTGCCAGCTGTGACGCTTTCCAACAACGCATGCGGCTGGCAATTAAGGCAAAGAGCGATCAATTGGAACTGAACTAAATTAAGACAAATGTTTAAGATATACCAAACAGGAAATACATTGAGAATTAAAATTCATGCCAGCTTCTTATTTATATGACCATATACTTCGCTGACAGGAATTCCCACTCACCCTGTACACACCCGTTCAAGACTAAATATTCTCTTGTAGTAACGCAGGGTGTCCTCTAAAAGCTACCCATTACACCACACGCTTTATTTATCAATCGAATATATGTGCTGAACATCTGAGGTACGTCCATATGTTTGGTTTTGCAAAACAAGAGTGTTTGCTATTGCAATACGCTTATTACGATCGAAGGTTTTTCAAATGTCAATAGCCACCGTGAGCGAAGCTTCCAATAGTTTGTATACAAATGCATTCATTGTTAATTGAATTGGTTTCCACCAATTTAAATATGACATCATTAATTTTTTTAAATAATCTCAAAATAGGATCAAAATTGATGAATGAATTAAATCAATCTAAAAAAAAACGCCAAAGTATAAGCAATTTCAAATCTAGCCGCCCAGATCAATTCCGCCACAATTGGCCCGCAGAAAAAATAATAACCGATCTTTACAAGTTGCAAAACGGAAAACAAAACCCTTTTCATTCGCAGTTGATTAAACAAACTTTCCTTTTTTTTTTTATAACGCACACATCATTTGGTCTGACGTCTTCAAGGAAAGACCGCTTTTTGAAAATTAGCTTAAGGAAAAATACAAAACACAAAACATAAACAAACATGAGCTCCTCACTCGAAGCTCTCGGTTGTTTTCTTCTTTCCACCTGAGTGAATAAAGAAATCCATCGACTATGTCCATGCCGAGAGAGCCCTTCGGCTCCCGGCAGTATGTGTGGCTTTAGTAGCCAAGATTATGAAAATATGTGTTTTTCTTATTCGCTTCTCGGCGTTGTTTGGTCAGCAAGTGGTTTAGCACGGCCGGAGGGCTTAAGCTCTCGCGCGGGTAATAATACTAATAAAAAACCCACGATCCACGAACGGTTGATGATGATGATGATGAATGGAAATCAAACGAAGAGCGTAAAATACAAGTGTAATTCGCGCAATGATCTCTTTTGTGTTGCGATTCGCTTTCCCTGCGTTGTCGTCGTTGGCCGTCATGGCAGCGTGAACCGTAATGGAGTGGCCCAGATGACCAATTCTGCCGCCACCATCTTCAACCTGTTGCGGTTGCAGTCATTCGATAATCGATGAAGAGACCCCGTAAAGATATCGATAATTGTGGTGGAAATTTCACTAGCGATTCAAATTCATCTTCTTTGATGCACCGATGGGGTTCGATTATGATTGCAACACTGCCATTCTGACAGCTCTCTTGAATTACAACGGGGCCCAGGGTGCTTATTAGATTAATTTGATAATTTAACAAGCTCTACAGCCCTGCTTGGCCTTGCCACCGAATGCCTTCAGCCGTTAGGGTAGCGGGTGTACTACTTGCGGTGTAACGCAGCAGGTGTTGCGCCCCTTCCGTCTATTACCGAGATTTAAATAAGCCTCGAACCGGGCGGATTTTGCGGCTGTACTTGGATCCCGCTGTAGAGGTGCATGCACCGGTCGCACTCTCAGTCACTCTCAGCTGCGCAGTATTCCCACGGACATTGCAGGTTATGCTATGGGTCCGTACCCATTTCTCGCATGCGCCCTCTATTGTGTAGCCGCCACTGCAGCACGATATGAACCGATTACTATCGAATTAAAACGAAGGAGAATTCTATCTGCCAATCTCTTCATCAGTTCCGCTTGAGTAAAATATCGAGTTCACCTCTTGCCATGACAGTTGTGTCCCCGTAGCAACGAGAGGTTTGATTCTGATGACGCATTGGCTAGTCAACAAACTGATTTAAATCGATAATATTGTATTTTTTTTTAAATTATTAGCGAACTCTCTCTCTCGCTCTGTATCTCTTAATTTCCGGCCGTCGTAAAAAGAAATATGACACATTCGACACGTCACACAAAAACTCCAACCCGTCCTGGAGGGCATTTCGCCTGACTAACCAAACCCATGGGAAAGAAGAAAGTTTTCAAGTTTTTTTTTCGTAAATTTAAGCCTTTTTCGCTTAATTTCTTCACGAGTTTGGTTTTTCATTCAACCTTCCGTTCGCCCCCCGGGGGCCAACCGGTGGTCATCGACCGGCGGTATTCCGCGAGCTCCGCAAATGCTGTAATCCTCTTGGACTATTAGCTGGTTTTAACGGTCCATTCGAGCCACACGCTTTCTTCCAATTCGGTCGGACGAAGGCAAATTGACGAAGAAAGAGCGGGGGGAGAGAGAAATGTGACTCATCGATCGCGATAACATAGAAATGCCCCTCGGTGGAGGTGGCGGTGATGGCAGCAGGTTTAAACAAAACCTGAAATGGATTACTTTTAACCTGACGACGATGAGATGCTGCAAGCGGAGTGCAATGAAAGATGTAATATAACATATTTGGCGTGCGGCGGTGGTTCGATGTTGTTGTGGAGCTGGTTGAACCAGATGAGATGAGCCGCCGCACATGGCCAGTAATGGTGAGATTGCACTTGTTTCGACTTTTCTTATTTTTCTTCACGCACTGATTGAGTAATATCGCTGACTCTCTCTCTCTCTCACACCCTCTCGGTGCTTTATAGCTTCCTTTCTTGTTTTTTTTTATTTTCTATCGAGCGAGTTTTATGCGTGATCTGTGATTGCAGCAGGGGTTGTTGAATTTCATGCAATCTGCAAACTTAATCACGGTTTATTTGTGGTCGTAAAATAAACGGAATTACGATTTTGATTGACGCAGATCATTTGATTACTTAACATTTGTCAGAGCAAACTAGATCTCGTTTTGGCAAATAGCAGTACTAGCCGAGCATGTTCGAAGATGATGATAAGTTTTAATGACATTGTTCAATTTTAGATTTGAAATGTGAAATTGTGGTTAAATTTTGTTGAGTTGACTGGTACCTTGCCTTCTCCCCCATGACCATGGTGAGGTTACTTCTCATGCACTTCTCTTCAGCTCTGCTGTAGTTGGCACTGATCGCAAGCGCACTTCTGCTCCTGAAAGTCGTTATGTGTACCCATCGAGATATGTATCGATATGGAGTAGCAGACGGGTCATGACATGCTCTCCTTCACAGCCACCCTCATGTGACACTTGCGTCTGATCTACGCACCACCGTTGCTGGACCACTGGTCTTCTCTCCATTTGCACTGCAGTTCCGATAACTTAGAGCGGGTTTCCCGCTGTCGTCTCTTCGCTCCTGCACGTTTCTTGAGCCATTTAACTTCCCTCCCTTGGCACAATCGACTCGAGTAGTCCCCGTTGCCGATGAAGAGTTCCCCGACAGTGGAAGTTCTTCGGATACCGAGCTATGATGAGCCGTTTCAATCCTATCTCCACTGCAGGCGACCCGACCAGTCCCCGGCGGCAGATCTGCGCTACACCAACTGAGTGTTCCCCGGAGGTGGAACATCCCCCGAGACCGATGATCTGCAGCTTCATTCAACCAATCGCTTGGTCTTCACGTCATTTTAATGGCTCCGTTAATCGCGTTCCCATGGATCGAGTGATGTGTGTCGTTCGAGTATCAGGGACGCTCTCGAGTCCCTTCGAATCTCGGAGAGGGTTACGGCAAGGTGATGGATTGTCGTGTTTGTTGTTTAACATTGCACTGGAGGGTGTGATTTGAAGAGCTGGGATAGACACGAGTGGCACGATCTTCAGGAAGTCTGTCCAACTCTTTGGCTTCGCCGACGACGTTGATATCGTAGCACGTAACTTTGAGACGATGGCGGAAACGTACATCAGACTTAAGGCTGAAGCTGGTAGGATTGGGCTTGTGATTAATGCGTTGAAAACAAAATACATGAAGGGAAGAGGCTCACGAGAAGACAATGTTAGCCTCCTAGCACGAGTTCAGATTGACGGTGATGAAATCGAGGTAGTAGACGAATTCGTGTATCTGGGCTCATTGGTGACCGCCAAAAACGACCCCAGCAGAGAAATACAAAGGCGCATTATGGCTGGCAATCGTGCCTACTGTGGACTCCGAAGGACGCTAAGATCGAACAAAGTTCGCCGAACCACAAAGTTGACCATCTACAAGACATTAATTAGACCGGTAGTTCTCTACGGCCACGAAACATGGACATTGCTAGTGGAGGACCAACGCGCCCTTGGAGTCTTTGAACGGAAGGTGCTGCGTACGATCTACGGTGGAGTGCAGATGGAAGACGGAACGTGGAGGAGTCGAATGAACCACGAATTGCACCAGTTGCTGGGAGAACCTCCCATCGTACACATCACAAAAATCGGTCGACTACGATGGGCTTGGCATGACGTAAGAATGTCGGATGACAGTCCTGTGAAAATGGTTCTCGAAAACGAACCGACAGGTAGAAGAAGATGAGGCGCGCAACGAGCAAGGTGGATCGATCAAGTAGAAGGCGACCTGCGGACCATCCGGAGACAGCGAGGCTGGCGAGGTATAGCCATGGACCGATTACAATGGAAACAACTTCTGTGTACAGCAGAGGCCTTAGTCTGATCGAAGTAGAAGAAGATTAATCACGTTCCTCGTATTCTCATCGCGACACATTCTATGGACATTCATTGTGCTCCAAATTGCGCCAAACTGTGGGTAGTTAAAAACCACGTGCTCCGCTGCCTCTTTGACGTCTGCGCATTCCGGACTGAGAAGGCAACACCGCGTGTCCGAATCTGTGCAGATACTTGCTGTGGCAGCCATGACCTGACAGAAACTGCTTCAAGTGAAAGTAAACCTCGCCATTCGTTCACTCAGGATGACAGAACCGGTATCAGTCTGTGTGTTCACCTGCCGTTCTCCGCCGTGTTCTACTGCTGCCATTTCACCACCGACACCGTTCTTCCGAAGTCCTCCGATTTCCTTCCGCTTGTAGCACTAGTTGTCCTCCGTTAGGGTAATAAAGATAGGGATCATTCCGGCGAAAACGGGTACTGCTTCCGACGAGATGGTCCTGTAAGCGCTCATATCCACGCATATCCACGAAACAATACGCACTGTTCTACTTCGCTCGGATCTGCTTGGTATCCAGCGCTGAAACCCAGGCTGGACCCCAAACACTAGCCAGGAGACGCGTCTTGCTGCTGCTTGGTCCACTGTTATTCGGTATGACCGCGTCGATAGCCTTTGCCGCCTTCTCATAGGCATAGTCGAAGTGGCTGTTGAAGCTCATACGGTCGTCGATCAACTCTCCCATATTCTTCAGAACGCTTTCGAGGCTACAGCGTATCCTCCAACGATGATTTCAGCCCACTGCACCGCTTTACAGCTGCTGACCAATAGCTGTACCGTTATCTGCAGCTTTCGTGCAGATCTCAAACGGCCAGGACGACGTCGTCCGCAAAACCAACGATCGCGACTACAATCGGCAGCTTCAACATCAACACGCCGTTGTACATCCCGTCGGATGAAATCTAGTAGAACTCCCGCCGTGATGCAAAACGACTCATTCTGTGCAGCGCCTCGACGATGGCTTCCCAGCCAGCACTATAGAAGGCATTCTTGACGTCTATACACAGATAAAAAGAAACATTGAATTTTCTGCGTTATCTAATGCACATAAAGGGAATGCTATGTTTGGCAGAAAATAATTGGATATTTCATGTAAAGTTAAGCCATTAAGCCTGAATCTAGCCTGTTGTATGAAAGATTGCAAACATTGTTGTATGTCGCATGAAAGATTGCAAACAATTTCGTTGTTAACACCTTCTTTGGCTTGGATTTAAACGAGGGGACATTTTACGCGCCTGTTAAAATTCATATTTTTTTCTGTGTAGTTATGACAGCGCAAGATTTTCTCTCCACTTTCGTTATTACGCCTTCATCACACTCTCGATAACATTCCGAATTACATCAACCGTTGACATTCCATTCCGAAACCCGAACTGGCTTGATCACAAGCCATCCCAAGTAACAATTTCAGTTTTATTCCAGCCGTATAGTACTCCTCCCGGCGCTTTGTTGATAAAACTACATTCAAAACCACCTCTATGCTTCTTTAAAGCGAAATTTTTTAAAGGCCAATTTAGCGGGTGAAAAAAGTAAAAAAAAAAATTTATTATATTTTATATTTTTTGTTGGATGAATATGCAAAGGGGCAAAGTGGGGATGTCTGGTGTTGTTGGTTGGTTTTTTTTTGTTTTTTTTTTTTTTTTTTTTTTTTTTTTTTTTTTAGGTATATTGTGGAAAATTTTGTGTTGGAAAATTTTATATGTGAGGTTGCGTTTTTTGTTTTTTGTTGGTGTTTGTGTAGGTGTGTTACGAGTAAAAAATTAAAAAAAAATTATAAAAAAAATTTATAAAATATATATTTAATATATATTCATAATAATTTTCAATATATGCCACTCTCGGATCGGTTTTCTGAATTATCTCTCCGGCTCCTCACCAGGTGTGAAGTTATGAACCCCCAGGTGATCGAAAATTTTGAGAAGCTCCTTGAGTTGAATACTCAAACCCGCTTCATGACCTTGTACCATTTGTACATAACACAGGATGTCAGCCCTTCGCCGAACATTTCCAATCGTGTTTGCTTCTCCGATTTCGACAATTCGGTTCATTTTGATTTATCCATGAAGCAAGAGCTTCATGGAATCCCAGAGCATCATCGTCCTATGATTGCTCCGGTAATATTTGCTGCAAAGTTTGGCCATGTTAATTCCACTAAATCGTTCTTCACTGACGGATCTTTGATAGAGGAGTCAGCCGGCTTTGGTATATTTAATGAAATTTATAGCGCCAATCGTAAACTTCAAGCTCCTTGTTCCGTATATGTCGCTGAATTAGCGGCAAAACACTTTACGCTAGAAATGGTTGCCTCATTAACACCGGATCAGTACTTTATTTTCACGGATAGTCTCAGTTCTATAGAGGCTATTCGCTCTTTGAGGCCGGTAAAGCACTCCTCGTATTTTCTCATGAAAATACAGGAGCTTCTAAGTGCTTTATCTTCGCGTTATTTTATCATCACCTTTGTATGGGTCCCATCTCATTGTTCAATTCTGGGTAATGAGAAAGCGGACTCGCTTGCAAAGGTGGGCGCTATGGAAGGCGATATTTGTGATCGACAAATCGCCTTCAACGAATTTTTTCCTATTTTTCGTCAACAGTCACTCGTCAGCTGGCAGTATAAATGGAGTAAAAAAGATTTGGGGCGATGGCAACATTCTATCATCCCAAAGGTGTCGAAGAAATCCTGGTTTAAGGGGATGGATGTGGGTCGAGACTTCATTCGTGTCATGTCTCGCCTCATGTCCAATCATTATTCTTTGAACGCTCATTTATACCGGGTTGGGCTGAGCGACAGCAATCTCTGCGAGTGTGGACAAGGCTATCAGGACGCAGATCACGTTATTTGGTCTTGTGCTGAACATCGTGGAGTCAGATCTGAGCTTTATGATTCCCTTCGGGCTCGAGGTAGACAACCCAATGTGCCAATTCGAGATATTTTGGCTGTACGTGATTTGGAGTACATGAAACTCATCTATGTGTTTTTGACTAACATTAGCCTTAGATTGTAGTTAGTTTAACCTGTATGTTTACTATAAGTTTTTTTTTTATCTGTGTATGTGTGTTTTTTTTTCTTTTTCAAAAAATGTTCAAGTCAGAAGTAAACCATAAATTGTATAGTTATAAGTTTTTAGATAATTTAGAATTTAAATTTAATGTGTTATGTAAACCATACCTAAAATTCCCACCCTCTTTCCCATCCGTAATTTGTAATTCCTATTAACCTCGAGACGGCCGCGAGTAATCGGCTCTATCCTCCTAACTTTAGTTTTAAGATAAGTGATGTATATAAATATGAAAATTGGGCTCTGTAAAGTTGATTCGATTGAGCCTGTACAAATAAACGATTATTTAAAAAAAAAAAAATTTTTATTTGTGTGTTGTGGGAGTGGAATCAGGAATTTTTTTTTGGGGGGGCGGGGGGGGAAATGGCGGCGGGAATAAAATACATTTGGTGGGTTTTTTTGTTTGGCGTGTCCTTTTTTTGGTGTTATATTTTTGGGGGGGGGTGGGGTGGGATGAAATTTAATTTGGAGGGGAGGGGAGGGGAAAAAAAAAAACACTCCACCCCCACGTTGTTAGGTAGGCGGGGGGGAAAAAAAAAAAAAAAAAAAAAATAAAAAAAGCAACCAAATCGGGTGTGGTGGAAAGGTTTCAGGGAGCGAAAGCTCGTAGATCGAGTGCCTCAAGGTAAGCGTCGTAGTGGAACATATGACCGCAAGCTGAACCAGAAGGTGTTTGAAACCGTTAGAGCAAACCCTGTACTATCAGATAATGAAATCGCACAAAAATACGCTCCTGCTCGCAGTACCGTTCGAAGAATTCGTTTGCGAGCAGGATATCGTTCTTATCGAGCCAGCAAGCAACCAAACAGAACGTTGATGCAAAGTTTCGTCACCACAACTCGAGCTCGGAAACTGTACCAGCTGGTTTTGACGAAGTACCAAGGATGCCTGCTCATCGACGATGAAACCTACGTCAAAATGGATTTCGGACAGCTTCCTGGCCAAAAATTCTACATGGCGACGGCTCGAGGAGATGTTCCTGCGAAGTTTAAGTTTGCTTTTATGGAAAAATTTACCAAAAAACTGATGATTTGGCAAGGGATATGCAGCTGCGGAGCAAAGACCAAAGTGTTCGTGACAAATAAGACGATGGACTTGAAGCTGTATAAGGAAGAATGCCTCACAAACCGCGTACTACCTTTCATTAAAGCCCCTCTAAAGGTCCCGTGAAGTTTTGACCAGATTTGGCGAGTTGCCACTACAGCCGGGAAGTCATCCAGTGGTACCGCGATAATAACGTAGATTTCATCGATAAAAACATAAATCCACCCAACTGCCCGCAGTTCCGACCCATCGAGAGATTTTGGGCAATAATGAAGCGAAAGCTTAAGAAAAGTGTAAAAACAGCTCAGGACGCGACTCAGATAACCAAAATGTGGAACAAAGGTACCAAGGAAGTTGACTCCGGAGGTGTGCAGCGTTTGATAGGAGGAATGAAGAAGAAAGTGCGAATTTTCATTAGAAACGAAGAGAAATGATTTGTATTGATATTTTTTTCCTTAAAGAGTGAATTACCTTTGTTTTGATGTATTAAACTTATTTGTACGTCAACCCGTTACCGAGATACAGATGATTTTTGGGCACAATGGCAGGGAATTTACTAGCGTGGAGAGGGGATGGGTGATGACATTACACTCTTAGATCAGACTAACAAAGGAATTCGTAAATCGCTTGCATGTAGGGAAGATCACGCATTCCCAAAACATCTCTTACTTCGCGGAAGGGTTGTCTACCTCGGGCCACTAGGGTATCCAATAGTCGTGCTCTGGAGGCATCATTATCCGGACAATGCTAAACGGCGTGATCGATGTCATCATAACCGGTTCCGCACCTACATACATTGCTATCGACGAGGTTAATTCTGTAGAAATGTGCGTCTAGCGAGTAGTGGTTGGACATAAGTCTTGACATCACACGAATGAAACCACGACTTACATCCAGACCTTTGAAGCACGATCTCGACGAAACATTTGGAATAATGGAATGTAGCCACCGCCTAAGAGAATTACTTGTTCAATAGTCGTACTAAAGGGAAAAATGCATCATGTGAAATTCTTCTTTAAAAAATCTCGCCTTCTTGTGCGCCCACCTTTGCTAGAGAGTCCGCCTTCTCATTGCCTGGAATTGAACAATGCGAGGGCACACACGCAAAAGCAAATCCTAAATGTTCTTTCCACCAAAGCTCTCATCTGTTTTTTTTTTGAAAAAAAAAAAAAAATGTGGGTTCTTCTTTTTCCTCGACGGGGGGGGTCAATAGAAATGAGACTGAGCGAGAAAAAGAAAAAAAGGTCTGTGTGTATGTGGGAATTCCCCCCCAGGGTGGCCACTCAATTTTCATTTTCAAATTCCCGGTTTTTCCCGGTTTTCTCGGACCAAATGTTAAAAATCTCCCGGTTTAAGACTGATTTACAGGTCAGGAAAAGTGTCACGGGATATGTGCGCCTGTGTGTTTTAAATGGAGTCCGGGATTTGAATTCCCGTGGCGGGAATTAAGTCTACACAAAAAATACAGTTTTCTTGAAGCGTAAACCATACCACGGGATTTACTCTGGAAAATAAAATTCATCTCTACACACTACTTCTTCGGCGGGAACAAAACATTTCCATTTGTTTTCGTGCGGATTTTGCAAGTTTGAATTCGAATAAAAAATAAAAAATAAATGTCAAAAGGAGAGCCGAGTTCCAAAGCAGTTTTTTTTTTCGATATTGATGGTGATATTGATATGAAGATTTGATGGTTTTGACAGTCAGTATGAACAGCTAACAAAGGAAGAGAGCTCCTGCCCAAAAATAAAAAAAATAAAAGAAACGCGTAGCCAAAACGACAAAACGAGATAAGGAGATTGACTCTTGCGCTTTGCGAAGAAATTTCGAAACATCCTTGCTTGTGCCAAATAACAAGCAAAGAGAATTCAAACAAGATAGCTAAATATGCTATTTGGCAACAAATCAGTAGTACTATTTGATTAAACCCGTTTTCGGTTATTGTGGTAATGCTACACTGGTATAGCGCTTCTTATAATTAAAAAAAAAGGCTGTCGAAATACGATGAGTGTTAATGTATGTTAATCGTTGGAACGAGAGAGATTAATAATTAATATTAGGTTTTTTGGTGTCTAATCCCCTTTCTTTCAAACGCATAGGACGAATATATTTTGTTTCCATAGAGAAACGTTTAACTGACAGCAAGTCCCATACTTTCTATGCGTTTGAAGAAAAGAGACGTCAGAACACACGTTGCTACACACCGGACGAATGAGCCAAAATATATTATGAAAAATATTTAGAAGGTAAATCAATTGACACACTCTAAAATTTCACAGATCGTTATGGATCAATACGCTAAAATAGAAATAACTAGAGGTCGATGATAATCACACACAACCTAAATTATTAATAATCATGTGAAGATAAATTCCCGGTTTTTTTTCCCGGTTTTCCCGGTTCTGTGGCCACCTTGTATTCCCAATGCGAAATTGATTGCTGCCAGCTCAGCAACAGGGGTCTTTATGGTGAGGTGGATGGGGGGGAGGGATCTGGTGGGGGTGGGGTCTCGGGGGGGTGGGGGGGGGGGAGGGCGGTGAAATGCAGAAGACCCGGGCGGGCGGGGGTGGGGGGAGGGGTGGGTTTGGGAGGCTGTGTGGGAGGTGAGGGTTGTATGTGGGGGGTTGTAGGGGGGGGGAGAGGATGGGGTGAGATGGAGGAATTTTGTTTTTTGGTGATGGAAAAATTGATTATTGAATTGTGTGTATACGGAACATGGTTCCTGAAGTTTCCAGAAGGCAGATGAGTATTCATTGTAAACATCGAAATCAGTGGATCCATCAATGCGCAAATATTTTTTAATAAAAATATGGGGAATTGAAAAAGTTCGAAGTTGATCTGGAACTCCTTGAATAGCCTGTTTCATGGAGAGATCACTATCAATGGAGGAACTGTGATAAGGGAAGCGTACTCTAGGAGAGTCATAGGATGGAAGACTAATATCGGATGACATATAATTATCGATTCGTAAGAATCTAGACTGCGTACTCGAGTCAGGCATTTTTTCGAAGTTTTCAATCACAAGGTTGTTTCTGGTTCCACACTTGATCAGTATTCTAGATGAGAGGTACTGTAAGGGTTTTACTCCTGCCAGAACCTCCACGCTCATATTATGCGTTGAATGCATACAGTAAATCTTCCTTTATCAATTACTGGGCAAAACAATATGAGCAGCAGTGGTTATCAGAAAAGAAGGTCGATCACCAAAACCGGTGGAAACAGGTAAGACGTATTGAAACGTCATATTTAACATCATTTAATTCGGTTCACATTGCGGAGAGACCTTTTGCGCCTATACGAATATGAATTTCATCGATTGATTGATCTCGATACTGCGAGTGCCTCGGTCATCGTGAACTCAATGCATAATTGATGGCGTAAACAATCTTGGAGCTACGTAAACATTTGACTCCGAGTATTGCGTTACATGTATCGCTAACATTGACACCCTATCGCGCTATTTACTTGTTCGAAAGATGCTAAAAAAGGGCCTAAACAGTATTTCCGATTGTGTTTCTTCCTTGTTAAAATCTGCTACGAGAAATTATATGTTCCTAAAATTTTATCGGATTTTAGCGTATGGTATGGTTGAGTACTTCATTAAATTTACCCTTCCTTCTGATTCACATGACACGTTTATCTACTCGAGTTTACTTTAAGGTCTTCTTTCCTTACTGGCCAACCTGAAACAAATGAGGCCCACAACTTTCTTTTGTTGAAACAAAGCGGCTCGAATAATCTTCTATTTGTCACGCACAAAGAAAGTTTTCCCCATATGAGATTAGGCATCTAATCGGCAGGGGCTGGTTCACAGCCAGTGTCAAACGGAACCAGTTACTTCTATCCAAAAACCCGCAATGATGACTCCCGTGGGCCGAAGATAAGAAAGTGCAGCCACTGCACAAAGCCCGCTTAACATGTGCGGAAGATTCAAGTCACGTTTTTCAAAGCGCCTTATGGCGCTGTAGGTGTGAGGTCATACGAAACATGGCATCTGGGTATAAATTGTTTACTTTGACAGTTGCTTGTAAAGCCAGGAAGGTCTTCGAAAACACCTTTAGCTGACAGCTTTACTCCGTACAAGCGATCTTTGAATTGATCGCTGAGCCCCTCCAACCGGCTAAAACTCTCACTCTCTTTCAATAGTTGTTTTTTTTTTCACAAAACAACACCTGAAGATTAGGCAGAGCTGGAGAAAAAATTGCACATTTTTAGACATTTCTTCTTCCGTTCATTATCTTTTGAATTGGGCGGACAGCAGAAAAAAAAGGGATGGAGGGGGCTGCCATTGTTAGCCACATAGAAGCGCCACCTGCTGAGGTGCGCCATACCTACTGCGATTCTTTGCTCGCAGTGTGTTAGCCAGGGCGGGAAAAAGCGAATGCCATACTGGCTTCTTTTGTGGTCCATTGTCATGGAGGAGGTGAAAAAAAATGGAGATACGACTGCATGCATACGAAGCAGAGGGAGAGTGCAGAGCACTCGGTTGAAAGGGAAAGGGCATTCGCTTCGTAGTAATTCATACCGGGAAAGTTCAATTTGTGTGAAGTATGTTAATTGTATAATGATAGGGCTGCGGATTGTGTCAGACACGGTGGGTGGTTGTACATGAAGATTATCTGAAATTCGAGCCATGATTTGAGGCGTTTCGGTTCAGAATAGTGCCTCCGCGCTCCGATCAATATCGGTATCAACGAACTGCAGATCGTTGACAAACAGGTTTTACCGAGCCCAGTAGTAACTCATATTGCCAATCTAATTATATTACACAAACTACAATTGGTCAATGAAGGTAGAAGAGGTATAAGACGGACAACGGATCATGTCGCAACGAATAGGCTCGATAAGGGCAAAACGATCAAGTCTACATTCACCGGTTGCCGATCACATTTCCAAACATCATCGCAAGCCTACTATTACTGCGACCAGCGCCAGAACAGCGCGGGTTTTGTTTTTGTTATGGTCCATCTGTCAAGTGCGCTCCCAGTACGTTCACCGGCTTTGGTCAGTTCAACTTTCTTCCATCGCTTCATCGATCGGTTTCCCCACTCGTTGCATTATTAGGGTGTTTGATTTACTAATATGGTTTTGAATGACTTGGCCCTTACTAGAACTAGTGAGTGCGTCAGAAAGGAGCCGACTCACATATGGTTTGTTTACGTAACCACTATTTTTTTTTCGTCCAGCTTGTACTGCCGCATGTTGCGTGATTTAGCACGTTTAGTGGAATGTGCTTTTTCTACAAATCTACAAATCGCCGCCCCTGCTGGCGTCGCATCGGAGTTGAAATGGCATCATCATCAGCGAAAAAAAAACACCCCGAAAGATGTCGTAAGTGAAAACATGAAAACACACTGATGCTACAACGGACCGTACCCTCAGGACGGCACCAGAAACTATGTAGGCGATTCGAGCCCGGCGATTGCGGCGATTTTTAATGCTATAGAATTATCGAAACAAGTGCCGTCGAGCAGTTGAACTGGACAGTTTCTTTTCTTCGAATTCCGAGTCATATCGGGTTTTGTTTTCCATCATTATCGGTTGTAAGCTGTCAATTTGCGCGATTGCAGCAAGCCGAAGAAGTCGTCAACAAAGCCCAGATATGGACGGACACACGTGAATCCGGGGCACCTGTCCGGTCATCATGTGTGTTGTTTGGGGATGTCATAACAATCATGCTGAAGCTGGCGTACGAAGCGGACAGCCAGAGAAAATTGGCTCATCAAGGACCGATAATGGTGGAGTACGACTTGCACGACAGTTTACAATGGCAGCGGAAGGTGAATTGCTGGATTTTTTCTTCTCGTGAAATTGGTTGTTACGGTATCGGACATTTACGAAAGCAGTGTGGTTATGCTGGTGGAATGCATTGTGTTGGGCATGATTCTGTAAATAATATTGAAATTTGTTTAATGACGGTCTTTTAAAGGAGATTGTTGTTTCCGAACTTTGAACAAGCTTCTCGGCCGCCGATGCAGGTGTGGTCGAGTTACATGTTTGAAGAGGTTGGAGTCAGGGTTGCCACATTATTTTTCGTTCCCATCTTTAAATTTTGCAAGAAAAATCTTATTTATCTGTGTTTAACTGCAGAAAATCTTGGCAAAAATCTTAGCTTTAAACTTTGTGCTGTAAAAGTAGAATAGAAACATTTCAGGTGCCTGCTTACGCACTTCTTTTTTATAATTGCTATGGACGAATCTAGGTTAGAAAAAGAAGAAGACACCAAGCGGAGATTAATCTGACAGCTCCCATATAAAAGTAAAGGACGAAAATTTTAAAAACTTCTAAAAAATTCAAATGAAATTCTAATTAAAAGCGGTTTTTTGTATGATGGAAGAAAAATCTTTCGTCCTATACTTTAACATGGGAAGCCTAGTTAGATCTTATCACCACTCGGTGTCTTCTTCTTCTTTCTAGTTGGATTCGTCTATTGGAGTTGAATGCAAAATAAAACAGATATATACTCATCACAACATGTTTATTGTGATTGGCCGATACAAAACGGTTCTTTTCAAAAGGGCTTTAGTGTATTTATCAGTTTCCCTACATCATACCACAGCAAAACGGATATTCTTTCTAAAGGAAACTATTAGTACAGGAATTAGTAGAAAGTTCTGCCAGGTTCTTTCTTAGCAAGTGAAAAGTATTCTTCCCTTCTGCTCGTTTGAAACACAGCAGTTTTCTCCAATAAGCTTTCAAGTCATCCGATTCTTCCACCTCAATTTCATTGCCGATGATTGCCGTCCTCAGCTCACGAAACTCATTTTCTATGGCCTGTTCATCACCGCTTTCAAAGAAGATCTGATCCAGTAGAACACCTTCAAAGTGTGCAGCATCTTGGGGCCAACGTTTGATGCAGTAATCAGAACTGGATTCGTTCGAATCAAAGCGCTTAATGATATGTCTAACCAACTCGGTATAGGCAGCACAGCAGATCGAGAAAGCCTTCTTTCTGGTATCATCAAGGAGTTCGGGAAGTAAGCATTTCTCCTGCTGCTACCTTGATATATATATTTCCGATTTCTTACGAAGATGTTTCTCTAAATAAAAAAAACTCCGAAATCCGTTACGTGTAATCATCCTCACACATATTTACAAGGAGAACCATTGGCGAGACTTCAGCTTTATTGATACTGGGCATCCTGTCATTAGATTCACAGAAAATGCGATGTGTGGTTTGATTGTTGTCGCAGTTGGCTTGGAAAGAGAAAAACAACACAAGCTCCGAAAACCGTTCCATATTCCTTTTGATAATTGACTCCAAAGATAGTCATCTGGTGGTGAATGGATGCAGAATTTTTAAAGGTTTAAATTCCAAGATACTTTGTATCATCTGTAATTCCATGGATTGTATCGGAACGGATCTACCGTTCCAGGTACAATGGCAGCTTTTCGTAAGCGTAGATTGCACTAGGAGCCAATACACTTGATAATTATAAAATGGGGACAGTCACGTTTCAGCAGCTTCTGGACGGATCGGTCAAAACCCATTATTACCGATGCTCCATCTGATCCAAAGCTCATTAAAGATAACAAAAAATCAGGTTCGAAACAACTATGCTTTGAATAGCAAAAATAACCATCGAGAATTTTTCTAACTGTCCAAAATTCTTCTGAGTGAATGCATGAAAATGCTTCTAAATTGGAAGTATTTTTTGTAGAAATCTTTGTAGGAAATTCTCTTAAGGAACATTGAGAAAAATACTTCTCCAGCGGAATACATAAAGAAATTCTTGAAGTATTTTTTTGAGAACTATATGTTAGAAAACCTTCAAACCTATGACAAAATTTAAAAAATAATTCTACAAAACCCCTTGCGGATTTTTTGAAATTCAGAATTAAATAAATGACATTATAGAATTCATGCAAAACATTCTTCTAAGATTTCTCCAAACAAATCAAGATTTTCTCCAAGAATTATCTTATAGTTTTTGTGTAGTTCTTTCAGGTGCCCTCCAGAGATTTCTTTAGAATCACAAAACTGTACAAGTTCAGGGATTCCATCAAAAAAAAAAATCACCACAAAAATGTTTTGAAATACTGCCGATGAGATGCCTGAAGAAACTTCTGAAAAAATCCCAAGAAGAATGCCTACAAACTCCTGAAGAAAACCTACAGAAACGCCAGAAGGAATATCTTAAAGAATGTTTGATAACTTTTCATACAATCTTCGAGAAATTTTATAGAAAACAATCAAAAAAAGATTATCTCAAAAAATGTATGAAGAAATCATACACGCACACGCACAAACTGACTTTCAGAATGTCAACTGTCACTTTAGTGTGCCCTTAAAAATTTAGCTCACATCGAAGAACCTTTCATATATTCTGTTAAATTAACAACGCGTATCAAAGCAAAAACAAAGAGACTTGTACAGGAAAGCGGAAGAATGTATTGCGTGGTGCAAGGTGTCAGGTGCCAATTTTAAATCGCTAGTTTCTTATTGGTTGTTGGTGTCGGTGTCAATTGTTTTCTTTTGCTTCGTAGGCCATAAACAACACAATGAAAGTAGAATTGGTAAAAAGTTGGATCTTGAAATGTACACAGATTATAAATATGAGGTTTTCTTGTGGACAAGCAATTCTAAAAAATCTTAAAAATCTTGGTTTCTCTAAAAAATCTGCATTCTTTACATCTGTATGAAAAAAATGAAAAAAATCTGTGTCAGTCTAGATAAATCTGTGCATGTGGCAACCCCCTGAATTCTATTGAATATATCTGGTGGACCCTGGTGGGACGAGATTATAGCGGTGGACGGCAGTTTGGAACAATTCGTGAGTTACAAACATGCGTAAGAGACGAATGACGGAAATGTTGGAAAATCTCATTGACTCAATGCCGGATTTATGAAACAATTCTGAAAAATGGTAAACCAACCAAATACTAATTTCTGTTATTTCTTGAATTTGAATCGCCTTAAAAAAAAAACAATTATTGAAAAAATAATTAGAACCCCCCATGGTGCAATTATATTGTCATTTGAATGCCTTTTATATACCATATTCATGTTTTGAAATCGCACCTCCTCAGATTTTTTTTTTTTTTTGAGACCAGCTATGGCAAATCATGCACGAATATGGATTTCCGGAAAAACTGACGCGGTTGATCAAAGCAACGATGGATCGAGTGATGTGTGTCGTCCGAGTATCAGGGACGCTCTCGAGTCCCTTCGAATCTCGGAGAGGGTTACGGCAAGGTGATGGATTGTCGTGTTTGTTGTTTAACATTGCATTGGAGGGTGTGATTCGAAGAGCTGGGATAGACACGAGTGGCACGATCTTCAGGAAGTCTGTCCAACTATTTGGCTTCGCCGACGACGTTGATATCGTAGACGTAACTTTGAGACGATGGCGGAAACGTACATCAGACTTAAGGCTGAAGCTGGTAGGATTGGGATTGTGATTAATGCGTTAAAAACAAAATACACGAAAGGAAGAGGCTCACGAGAAGACAATGTTAGCCTCCTAGCACGAGTTCAGATCGACGGTGATGAAATCGAGATAGTAGACGAATTTGTGTATCTGGGCTCATTGGTGATCGCCGATAACGACACCAGCAGAGAAATACAAAGGCGCATTATGGCTGGCAATCGTGCCTACTTTGGACTTCGAAGGACGCTAAGATCGAACAAAGTTCGCCGAACCACAAAGTTGACCATCTACAAGACATTAATTAGACCGGTAGTTCTCTACGGCCACGAAACATGGACATTGCTAGTGGAGGATCAACGCGCCCTTGGAGTCTTTGAACGGAAGGTGCTGCGTACGATCTACGGTGGAGTGCAGATGGAAGACGGAACGTGGAGGAGGCGAATGAACCACGAATTGCAGCAGTTGCTGGGAGAACCTCCGATCGTACACATCGCAAAAATCGGTCGACTACGATGGGCTGGGCATGTCGTAAGAATGTCGGACGACAGCCCTGTGAAAATGATTCTCGAAAACGAACCGACAGGTACAAGATGAAGAGGCGCGCAACGAGAAAGGTGGATCGATCTAGTAGAAGGCGACCTGCGGACCCTCCGCAGACAGCGAGGCTGGCGAGGAACAGCCATGGACCGATTACAATGGAAACAACTTCTGTGTACAGCAGAGGCCATACTGGCCTTAGTCTGATTGGTAAGGTAAGGTCATGTTTTGAAAATCGCATCTCTCAGTTTCGCTTGGACTCATACCACTGACTGTTCCATCGTTGTCTTATGGCTTATATTACCTCTCTCAGTGCGTCTTCGCCTCTCGCCTTCTCTCGCCTCATTTGCCAGCCGGTTTGCTTCAGTGTTCCCGTTGATGCCGGACTGTCCAGGGGATCCAACAGAAACTGATTGGTTTATTTTGTGCTGCTTGCTCCACTTCTTGGATCGACGTACGGGATCGGACTAGTCAGCCGAAGAGGACCGGTAGTTCTGCAACACCTTGCCCCAGCGTACAACAAAATGACCCGATTCGCATGCGGATCTTTCGTCACCAGTGCTATTAACTCCGTTACGGTTGAAGCGGTTACTTTACCATACGAATTGCTGGCGGTACAGTCCATCACGCGGATTGCCATCCAATACTAGCGAAGAGTCGGAATAACAACACTCTCCCGTTGATTCGACGAGCGTCGGAGCGCCTCGTAGAACTGACGGATACTGTACTCCCCGTAGTTGCTGAAACTGCAAAACAAACCAATCGTTTCTGGCATACACGCAAGCCGTCGATCGCGTGGGACGTTAAGAAATGCGTTCGAGCCGGCGACCCACCAGAGAAAGTTTGCCTGGTAGTACAGCAACTACTCGCGACACGGTTTCAGCGATCAACAGTAATATACACCGACGGCTTCACTATCGCTAATGTACAGCCTACCAGAAGATTGCTGTGTTTTTTCCGCAGAGGCGTATGCCATCAAGAGAGCAATGTCGATCCCGAACGTGACTAACGAGCTTATGATCCTCACAGACTCCGCATCGTGCATCCAGGCCTTGGAAATGTGGACTCGCTTGGGAAAACTCAATGTATCGTTTTGAACGCCTTTCTGTCTGTACTCGCGCGCGATTGTGAACGTTTGTACATTGTCGTCGTGTTTTGCTGCCTTTTCGCTGTGATGGCATTGTTGTGGTTTAAACTTTTTAACCGTGGAATCCTACTCTACTTCACCACCAGCACGCATTTTTTTTCAACCGCAGTGCCATCTGGTTGATTTTTTTTTGCAGCAATTGCTTGCAAGTTCTCGCATACAAGGCTCTTTTTAATTGCATACCCAAAGGGCAGTTCATCGTCTTATACCACGCTATCGCTTTGCGATAATTTTAATCGTTTTACATGCCACAAAATGAAAAGCAGGTTCAAGTCCTGCGAAAGCGAGATTTCTGAAATGAAACTCACTTGCTAGATGCAGCGGGATTTCTACATCTGTTTTGGATAAAATCAGTAAATACTATCAGTTATTTTGGCTTTGTAAACCGTGCTATACTGTGATGAGAAATATGCCTATCCGCAGCTCAATTCGTCCCGCCTATGAATCTGGCCAAGAAGTTGTTCTCAGCAAGCACAACAAAATCGTTGAAAGCTTCCAGTCGGAACTCATGAACGAGCTGAAGAACGAATTACGGAACAACTTTACTGCGCTTATCAATTCTAACGCATAAACGCCGAGATCTTCGAAGCGCACCGAAAATGTTTCCGTTCGTCGTCGATTTTTCGGCAGACCGGAATCGAAAAAGCCTCCGCAAGAGCGTCTAATGTGTGGCTTAGCCGAGTCAGTAGCCCCATCACTCCGCAATTTGGAGGCCGTAAATCAAGTTTCGAACTGACAATTTTATGTCACGCATTTCCCGTGATGTAACCGTCGAGTAGGTACGAGCTTTCGCAACGCATCGCCGTATCGTCAGCCCATGTCTTTTATCTCCTTCAAAATTAGACTGAATATAGATCTGATCTGGAAGCAGCTCTCTCCTCATCAACGTGGCCCAAAGGCATCTATTTCCGGGAATTTAAGGATAGCAGATCAGTCGCATATTTTTGGAAACCTTCCCAAACTCCGCTTGGATACGGTACGTACCCGACCTGTTCAGTTGGCGTCGGGAGATGTTGCTATGGAGAACGAATAACTGAACCGCGACGCGCGGTAGATTGTACCATGGAGACTTTTTCTCAATTCGACACAGGCCTGCCTTTTGCTGTCATTGAATTTTCTCCGTTATCTAAGGCACATAAAGGGAATGCTAGATTTGGCAGAAAATAATGGGATATTTCATGTAAATTTAAGCCAGATAAGGCCTGAATCTAGCCTGTTGTATGAAATATTTTAAACATTGTTGTATGGCGCATGAAAGGTTGTAAACAATTTCGTTGTTTACGCCTCCTTTGCCTTGGAATTCATCTAGGGGAAATTTTAGGCGCCTGTTAAAATTCATTATTTTTTTCTGTGTATATGAAGTAACAATTGCCGAAGCGTGTGAAGCAGGTTTTATTGCTGTTACAGAATCCATTGTGTTTTGAGTTGTTCACTGATACTCATCCGGATTCGTCCATCGCAGCAATCTGAATCTTCTCACAATATGAAGAAAAATGTAAATAAATGTAACCATGTTGAATGAAACTTTCCAGTTTTTAGGGATGCTTTTGATAAACCTTTTGTCATGATGAAAACATGAACCGCAGGCAGCCACAGCCTAAATGTTTTTGTTTTTTAAAGAAATGAATGTCGTATAATTTTGAAATTGATATTTTTCATTATTTACGATTCCTCCCGCCACTTGACGCCCCTGGGTTCCTTGTTTCGATAAACAATTTATTGGTTGGGGTAGTAAATAAGCCAACAATCTCTCTCTCTCTCTCTCTCTCTCTCTCTCTCTCTCTCTCTCTCTCTCTCTCTCTCTCTCTATCATTAGCTCTTCCGCTCTCACGTGAAAAATGATAAAATAATTTGTGTACAGTGTGTCTCACAATAGGTGTCACCTTTTTTCAGTCTTGGTTTATTTCAGCTGGGTAATTTTAACAGCGGAATTGATTATACCCGTTTTGAGTGTATTATTTTGACAGCTTATCGCTGAAGATAAATAAGCGATTCCGTTTGTTTAGAATTATCAGCTACCATGGAAGCCATACGGGAGCAAGTTTTAAAATTACATTTGCAAAAGCTTAGACCGTGTTTGATATTCAATAGCCTTAATTAGATCGGAGTGAGTAAGCGATTTGTTTTTCGTACCTTCAAACGGTTCAAGGAAACTGGAAATGTCCATATTTAACACAAAAGGTCGGTATCGGGTTCGAAAGAAATTTCGTTTTCTATCTCAATCCCATGTTAAATTCCGTTTACTGAAACGGAAAAGTAAAGAATCGAAAAGAAATTGCGGCAGCAGTATCCTCCTGAAAAGAACGAAAAATAAAATTGGAATTTGTAAGGTTTCCACAAAAACTAATGGGAGCTGTCACTTTTACTTTCGGAAAAATATCCCGCTCGATTATTCCGTAAGTGAAGCTGACATTTCGTTCCATACAGATCAATTGTCAAAATTCCGCTTGGTAATATTGAACAAAATTCCGTAACCTCTCTACTTGTTAAGTCGATACTGGTCTGAGGAGGTGCCAGACGAACTGCCAGAACGAAGAAAAAGATCAAATGTGTGAGGGAGCGAATAAGACGTAATCCGGCCGCATCTGGCCGTAAATCGAGCAAACAATTTCAAATGTCCCCTGCTTCAATGAACAGGCTCCTTAGAAATGATCTGGAATGCAAGCCGTACAAGAAACAACGGGTTCACGGGTTGACGGAGCGTCAAAAGCAAGCCATGGTCCAAAGAACCATAAATCTTTTGGTTCGGCTCAGTGACTGCGAGGTTTTCTTTTCGGATGAAAAGTTCTTCCTCCTTCAGGACAGTCATAATCAACAAAATGATCGTGTGTATGGCAAAAGTCTTGCCAATATTCCAAGAGATAAACTAGCTGTAGAACGCTATCAGAATGTATCGAAAATCATGGTATGGGGCGCCGTTTCACGAAAAGGGAAAACTCCCTCTTCTTTTCATAGAACATAACGTAAAAATCAACACTGAATATTGCATCGAGCAGGTTTTGAAGAACCATCTGCTTCCTCACGCTTCAACGCTGTATGAGAATACACCATATTTTTTCCAACACACAAGGCTCACAAGGCAAAGAAGACACAAGCGTGGTGCGTGGAAAATTTGCCCGATTTCATCACAAGCGAAGAATGGCCTGCATCTTCACCGGATCTCACCTCACTTGACTACTTTGTTTGGGGTTATATGCTTCTACATATAGACTTTACGAAAGGGCTTACTTCAGATCGATTCAAGGAATATTTGGTTGATATTTGGGACCAAATTCCTCAGAAAATCGTGCGTGCCAGCTGCGATGGGTTTACAAAGCGTTTGCGCAAAGTTATCGAGGAAAAGGGCGAGAGATTCGAATTGAATTAATATGGTTTATTTCTATAACACGTATCTTTCAAATGAAAAATAAATGCTATGATTTGGTTGATTTGTTTTGCTGTAATCCCATTTTGTTTTAGTGACACCTATTGTGAGACACCCTGTTATAATCAAAGATGCAAGCTTCTGAAGTAGGTCATGTAAAATTCAATCGAGCAAATATTACAACATGTGATTTTCAAGTTGTGTAAATTTAAAGTTTCATGTGACTTTGCATGCCCTTTTTTGCATGAAAATAGATTGAAAATTACAAAATAATTTTAACTGTGCAGCATCGATCCAGGAGATTCTTTCATCGGTCCGAGCGATTTCACGATGTATAATAGTTTGTTGAGCAGTATCCTCGGAACATGCTTCAACCATTTTTGGAAGCCACAAATGGGTTTTCCATCAGGATGCTGCCCCGTCATATTCAGCAAAAGGCCTGACGTAAGAATTATTTGAAGGACTTCATCCCTAACGAATTATAGCCGACCGCTTGGTCAGACGTAACCTCATTGGACTCATCTATTTGAGGCATTGTGGAAGAAAAGTTCAAGAACCCCAAACTAATGGGCATTGAGAAATTCAAATCCACTTAGCAGAAAATGTGGCCTTTTAACACGTAGTTTTTGATTTTTTCAGCTTTTTGAACTCGGCACACATCAACAGTGCCGTTTTCTATCGAGGTCGGAAAATCCACCCAACAATAGATGTAACGCCAATGCCTCAATGGAGAACTGTTTAATTATGTTAGGAAAATCTCCAGTCGGTCAGCTTTGAGCATGGTTCCTTCAACAGGTAATTACAAAATTTGGACTAAATATTGCCTATATCGTACCTCCCATTCTGTTTCCATTGCACAAATTTAATGTTCAAAATCTGCAGCAGTCATAACGAAGAATTTCCTTCACCACCTTGGCAGAAAAAAAAACCAACAAAATTCAAACTCCAACCGGAAACTTACCGTTATCGATGAGAAAAATGCAGCATCCGTCAGTTCGATCGTCATCACTTCTTCTTTTTCTTCTTGTTGTTGGTGTTCTTTTTCCCACATATGCGCACACCCACCGCCGGTCAATCCGAACTAATACAATCCGGCCAAATGTTCCAGCCTCATATCCATACCCACTGGCCAGTCTGTTCCTACTTTTCTGCCCGATCTGCTGATCGACCACCTCGACGCTAATTCCCGCTATCTTCCTCTCCTCCACCTCCACCTACACCCTCTCCGCTCCCTCGCCAAACCGAATTCAAATTCGATAAAGCACACTATTTCCCGGATTAAATTGAACAACTGTTGTTCAACCCTCGCGGCGCGTGAGCAAATTTTCCACACAACAACAGTTCCGATTTCGACTGCACTAGCACCGATCGATGGATGTTTTGGGGGTCAAAAACTTCCACTAACAAACACTTCGGAAGAAACACAAGCACACACTCGTCAAATCCGGGCCAGCGACGCCGTCTGTCCGCCGAAACAACAACGCCTGCGGGAAAACAATGGAAAGAAGAAACAAGATACAAATTAGTTATTAATTAAGTAATGACGCTCGACGGTGGAGAAGATCAAGTGATGAAACCGCTGAGTGAGCGATAGAGGAAGCGAAGCTAAATTCACGCTTTTATTAGATCAAACAGCTGCTGGTCGAATTCAACTATTTTTTGTTTTCTATTTTTGGAATCGACGAACGGGTTTGTTCGGGGTTTGAGTACACCTGTAATTGCGTGCAAATAGGTGCAGATTTTTATTACAACAAAACCAAGGAACGAACTGCTGATAGCAGAAGATCGCGAGCACCTGCCTAGGACTTGTTGATGCAAAATAGCCCATGCACAAAGTGGCACACGTGCGTCCGTCGCGTCAGGCACGTCTGTCAATTAATGGACGTTAAAGAGAAAATAATGCCTCGGTATTCGAAAACGATGGAAAGGGTGGTGGAAGATGTGAAGTAAGGTGATTGTTTTATGAGCTGTTAAGTGCACCAATTTAGAATGGGAAAGTACGCTTCCCATACTAGAGCGGCAAGCGTGTCGACATTCTGATGCGAGTTATGCTCTGTTTGTTTGGTTAATTCATATTAGAACGTGACGGCGGGGTTGGAATGCAAATAGAAAGGTTTAGTTAGCACTATAGATGGAATCTATAATTCATGTGATTTACTCAACTAATTAGTACATTCACACTCGTTTGGTCTCATTCGGCTTAAGACAATTTGCATCGATCCGCAAAGGGAATGTTCATTGAAAACATAATGATATGATGTCTCAACGATTCAATCCTCTGGAATGTATTATTATATTGAGTGTACTGACAGTATGTTGTCATTTGTTTTAGTATACCGCTATGAGCAGATTGTGAGGGACAGTGATCAGGGCTGCAAAGTCAGCAAAACAATTCTCGACTCCTAATAAATGGGTATGAAGGCCTCACTCCGTCGGTAAAATCATCAAGTTTCAGAGGATCTACTGCATGAATATGTTTTGTTGTAATGTAATTGTTGTTGTAATGTATACTAGTTTGAAATATTGTTTTTAACTATGGTGAGAATAAAATTCATTACAGAATGATTTGATAATTTGAGTGTAAGTCAACTTCAATAACATCTCAATTCAATAATAGTAAGCGGGAATCTATGGTAGGGTATGGTATAGTCAAAGTTTGGCATAAGTGACCATATCTAGCAACGAAATGAAATATCAGATGCACGTTAATCGAAACAAAGATTATCGTTTTAATATCTGTTTACTTCGTTGGATTCCGACGAACGAGGGTTTTTGCAATGTCTAATATAGTGGAACCACGTTTATTTGGCGATGTTTATGAGATAGGTGCAGCTGTTGACACGTTTTTTTTTTAATTTTTCTTGAAATTTATTGAATGCCACCGGCAACGTTATCCATAACCCATGGTACGTAAGATTTTAACCTCGTCGTTAAATAGGATACTATCGAAACTGCTAGCACTAACCCTAAGTTAAGTGCATGACTTTAACTGTCCAATACCTCATAAAAATTCACTGTGCTATATGTTAGCTGCTCTACCCTCGAACATACAATGAAGCAGGTTTTTCTTAAACGAAGTGCGAACTTTGAGGTTATTCATATATTAAATAACGCGAATAACGACGTTTTTACAAACCCCGCACTCCCTTGTAACAGAATGTAACAACCGTCCCTCGCACCCCCATCCCTAACCGTAACAAACAAGTTCTCATAAAATTAATGTCAGTATGAAAGAAAATACAAATAACGAATACAAAACAACATTCTTTTGAAAATGATGATTCTTTTCAAAAATGATTACCAAAAATTCATTTTAAATCGGATACTTCTAAAATTTTCAGGGATTAATTTCTCTTAACACTGCTCATGAGATCTTGGGCGAGGCTTTGTCCATCTTCCTTACACAATTTCTCCCAGTTTTTCTTCAAAGCTTCATCGGTTTTGAATGTTTATCCGCTTTTCTTCAACTTCTTCTTCATTATCGCCCAAAACTTTTCGATCGGACGAAGTTCTGGTGTATTTGGCGGGTTCGCCTCCTTCGGGACCACATTAACGCCCTTCGCTTCGTACCAATTCATTACAGGTTTGGCGTAATGGCACGAAGCGAGATCCGGCCAGAACAGCGTGGGACCACGGTGAGAGCGGAGGAAGGGCAGCAAGCGCTTCTGCAGCAAGCATTCCTCTCGATAAATCTGCCCGTTTATGGTGCCGGTTGTAACGAACGGCATGCTGTACCGTCCGCACTCGCAGATCGCCTGTCACGACAGGTACTTCTACGCGAATTTATCCATCTTTCTCTTCCGGAACTTTTCCGGAACCTCCATGCGGGACGTACCGACAAAAAACTCGAGGCCGGGGATTTGTTTGGTGTCCACCTTGATATATGTCTCGTCGTCCATGGCGAGACAGCCTGGCTTGACCAGCCACTCACGGTACAGCTTCCGCGCACGCAATTTGGCCACCGTGTTTTGCTTGTCAGTCCGGTTTGGCGCCTTCCTGACCTTAAAAACACGTAGCCCAGCCCGCTTCATGGACCGCTGGACGAACCACTTCGACGAATTGACCTTTTTGGCCACGTCTCGGGTCGAAAGGTTCGGGTTATTCTTAAAGTACTGCCTTATCTTCCGCGCCTTCTCTGGGTATTCCGTTTTCGGGTTTCGGCCGCTTCCAGCGCGCCGCTCGATGTTCTTCGTCTCCTGGAACATCTTCACAACGCGGGACACGGTGGAATGGTGGATTCCAAGCCTTTTGCCGATCCATCTGAGCGACTGACCAGGATTATCGATCACCGCGCCCAAGATTTGCTGGCGTAGCTCTTCTTGTTTCGAATGCATCTTGAAAACTAATTGACAAATCGCGATAAAATATTGCACATAAACATAACACTCTAAACTAGTATTACCCAAAATGTCATTAATGTTTACCCACGCGTTGGCGCGATGCACCCAAAACAAAGTGTCGCATTTTTTCCGAGTCCAATCCGTACACCATAACTTGCTTACTTCTTAAATATTCTTCATTAGATTCCCAATTTTCTGGGGTTTTACCGATAAAATCGGTGGAGATGTTCATCACAAAAAAAGAATTCTTCAGAAGCGTCAGTAACAAAGTCCGAAAGGGTCGAATGGTCGTCGCTGATCTTACTAGTTTTGGCGGGAACTTTATCATCGCTTATTCAAAGCGGCAACCATCTTTACTTTTTCGTCGATTTCAACTTCGAAAAAAGCAAGGGCCACATTTCATTCTGATTCCCACTTTCCCCGCATGGCACAGCACAAGGAGCGGACAGTTTTCAAAAAGTCTTCGCTTTGCTCCGCCATTTTTCGTACAACTTCTACAGACTCATTTGCACCTTATCGACACATTTAGCCGTGTAACCAATAATTTTTAACTTTATAACCATTTTAGCCACTTCTTTGATGCACTCTGGGGTGGCATAATGCTTCAATTAATTATAATAAAACATCACTTGAAGCACTTCCTTCTTTGTTGGCATTCTATTTGCTCTGAACGCGTTCAAAACTGGGCCAACCAAAAAAAAATCGACGCTTTTGGTCGCAAAATTGTGGAACCATTCTTAAACAACAGTTTATATTTCGAGGAAGCTTTGTGTAATTTTGTTCAAACGGTGTCACTGTCAACTGGCTTTTCTATGCGCATGATATCCATTCCTGCATGCTAGGGGAACGCCCCATACAGGGGTTTGCGCAAATAGCAGACGCGCAGGGGCAGACTGCAGAAAAGTTCATAAGCCGTTCATTTGGTTTGAAATCAGTATTAGTTAAATAACTTTTTTCCAGGGGACGGGGGGGAAAGCGTTACGCGGGTTTGCCCAGAGATTTATTGGATTGACTTATTTTTAGAAGACAACGGGACACTAAGACAGTAACTCTCCTTGCCAGTGCACCCCCCAGGGGCGCCCACTGCGATCCCACAGCAGATCCTACTCTGCACAGCTCCACGACTGCCGAAGAACTAAATCTCAATGCGAAGGTGTACCCTTTAAATAAATTCATGATACGTAATTCATTCGAAAGGTAGAAGTCTGTGCTAGGAAAGTACTATGTATTTCGTAAATTTACTCTGAAAAATCGACATTACAAGACATCACCTTGTATTTACGTTATTTTCAATAGCTTAATGTTAAAAAACAATCAATTAAATTAAAAAATGCGTAGAAATATTTCAGATAGATTCGTGCAAAGATTTTGGAAATCGGTCATGAAATGAATTAGTTATTAACTGTTCAAAACCTAAGCATACTTCGTAAAAATGTCTAAACGCACAAAGCTATTGGTCGAAAATGACATCATATTTGCGCCACGCTCTGATTGGTTCATATCTTTTTTCCTCTGTTCGGGACATAAACTACTGCGACCAGTAATTTGATCTATTGTAGTATATCCCGTATCCCGTATTGTTTAGTGAAAACAAGGAAACCAGAATCATCCCACGTCACCTGTAGCTGGCCATCCGCAACGACGAAGAGCTGAAAAAAACATTTCTCCGTTGTGAACATGTCACAGAGTGGTGTCCTGCCAAACGTTCTGCAGTCCAAGAAGACTGATAATTTCAATCGCGAAACATGTTCCCTCCGTAAACAACTGAAATCCGTCCTTTTCAGGACAATCAAATCAATTTACCGACTAAAGAGTATGTTTGATTGAAATTGCTCTTGAGCTCATTAAAATGATTATTACCATGCATCGGTTCAACATACCGTTGTTTAAAAAGCCGCGTCCCGGAGAAAATGGCCAAATCAATTGCCCACGTCATCTTCGTGGTAAAGTGGTTAGCGGCGTCATCCGTCGTTCAAGCGATTGACATGAAGTGAGGGTTCGATTCCCGTCACAGCCAGTGGAGCTTTTCGCAAACCAAAAATGTCCATACTGGTCCACTGGGTGTTAGGTTAGTTGTTCGTTGTAATTCGCTCTATGTTTAGTGTAATTTTAAACACAGGATCCATTTAACACTTTTGTAATACAAGCACGTTGGACATTCAACAAACAAAATATTATCAACAGTTAATTCGAACCGAACTGCAGTTTCTATAAATTTTCGTGGAGAACCCATAGTAAAGCCTCACACTAATAGCATAGGGTTTCATGGTTCTTTAGACTAAATAAAATATAGTAAAGACTGTATTCGATGAAATTTGGACACACGCAATTGTTCGTAACTTTTTAGCATGTGGGTAAAAATTATTGAAATTTTAACTGAATGTATTTCATTGTGTTGTGTCAATTGTGTAATGAGTTTTGTGAAAATCGGTCGAGTGATTTCAGTGATGGCTTCGAATGAAGAACAAATTTTGGGCACTCACTTCGAAAACCCAAACGCTTCTCATCGATGGATCGGAAAACAGCTCGGAATCGCACATTCAGCCGTATCTCATGTGATCAAAACGTTCAAAGACCGTAAGACAACCAAGCGGAAACATGGTAGGGGCAAAAAACGTGGCACATCAAGTCCGGAGAAGGCCAGGATGGTATTGAACCAATTCAAGCGTTATCCCAACATTTCGATCAGGGATGTTGCGAAAAAGGCGAAAGTTTCAGTTTGTTTTGTGCAGAAAACAATGACACGTTCTGGATTACATGTGTACAAGGTCCAGAAGGCACCGAACCGGAGCGATAAACAGAACTCGGTGGCCAAAACTCGTGCAAGAAAACTGTACAGAGAGTGGCTCACAAAACCGTTCTGCATTGTGATGGACGATGAGACCTACATTAAAGCCGACACCAAACAAATGCCAGAACAGGAACACTACGTCGCCACCTCTAAGTTGGCCGTTCCGGAGAGTATACGGAAGAAGAAACTGTCGAAATTCGCCAAAAAATTCCTTGTCTGGCAAGTGATCTGCGGATGTGGCAAAATGAGTCAGCCCTTCATCACCTCTGGGACCGTCAACGGACAAATCTACAAGGACGAATGCCTCCAAAAACGACTTCTGCCCTTCTTGAGATCTCACGATGGCCCGACACTGTTTTGGCCGGATTTGGCATCTTGCCACTATGCCCGGCCCGTCTTAGACTGATAATAATGTAGTTTTTGTACCAAAAGACGTCAACCCTCCAAACACTCCGGAACTTCGCCCAATTGAAAAATTTTGGGCAATCATGAAGGCAAAGCTCGTTAAAACTCCAAAACTGATAGAAAATGAACTTGAACTGAAGAAAGTGTGGTTAAAAGTAAGTATGCAAGTCGGTTCTATCATTGCCCAAAATTTGATTAAAGGGGTCAAGGCAAAGGTGCGGGCATTTGGGTTGGGAGAAGAGGTTTAATAAACCAATGATGTCAAAACTTAACCATTTAGTAGAACTTTATTTCCAGAAAGTTTGAAAAGAATCGGGCTCAAGGAAAATTTTTGGTGACTTATTTTGTGTGTCCAAATTTCATCGAATACAGACTTTAGAAATTTATTAATTCGATGACATCAATTTGTTCACATCAACAAGCAGTAATACGTCAACTTTACAGTTATGTCACTGACATAACTCACCCTTTCGTTTTTCTTTTACAAATGAATTTCAAATGCATTTACCTTTCTACACGTATATTTAAATTATTTGCAACATCGGCCCACTGATTTTATTTCCACTGAAACACATTGAAATGCATGGTAGAGCCAAATCAACCTTTCAAATAGATGAAAACAAATAAGTATGGATCGGGCAGGAGCGCATCTTTTGTTTTTCAAAAGCACGATGAGCCAACAATCAGCGACAATGTAGTTCTCTACCCTACCTACGAAGGCAGAACACAACAGAACAACAGAACACCTACTATTCAACCCTTTCAGGCTATTTCTGTCATACAACCCAGCCGCAACTCAAGCTATAGTTTCGTTCAGCAGAATTACACCCCGACCAAAATGATACAAACCTATCGGACCACAGACCCAGAAATACCTTCGCTCCGTCCACCTGAATATTTATCATCATGATTATGCTACATTATTCGCCAGGCCACAAATGAAGATTATATAAAACAGAGCACCCTTCGGCTGACCACATCTTTCCACCCAGCCTCCTTCTCTTCAAAAGGAATGCAGTCCCACAACCCAACGACGATCACGACGGCAACACGACAATTCATTCAGAGCGACCGTGGCGAGATTAATTCGCACCTTGTCGTCTTCGGCCCCATGTCCGAGTCAGGGTTGAACCGACTCAGGTGCATAAATACGCTTTGGTGCACGGTGGGTTGGAAGTGGAAACACATTGCTAGAAAAATGATACAACCCTTTCCGTGAATTTTGAGAAGAAGTAGTCAGAAAAGTTGCCGCCAGCAACCGGGTTTTGAAGCTAATTTAAAAAGCAGTTTTGGCCCACTCTGTAAGCCCCGAAAGAAAACAGTCTGAAACAAGGGTCGAAAGAGCGCTGGTACAGCGAATATTGCGGTGATAATTCCGAGCGTGTTTTGCTGACAAGCGGAAATAATATATTTATGGAAAAACTAGGATTAATTTAAAATGTAGATACTTATTAAAAATGAATTTATTATTAATGAAATTTAATTGTAATAGCTTGCAAAATTGATCAACTGTGAAATGCATCAAGCGAGGGTTGAATTCTATTATGGAAAACGTAAATTTATGCTGAGAACGCCAATTTGTTTAAGTGCTGCTGTCTGTTGTCTAACCAAGCAGTAATTGTAGACGACTTGTCGTTGTTTATCTTTTTTTCATCAAATCTCGTCTCGTAGCTTTGCAGAGTAATTTAAATCGAGCCCAAGCAATCGCGTTTTTAATGGCGTCCATTAAAGATGCAATAGTTCGTCACAAACTTTTAACATTCGTCTAGCCTAATGTAGAGCTGTGGGCACACCTTCTGGAGTCCTCAAAAATGCTATTACAAAACTAATTAACAGAATTATTTATGTTTATCTTTTCTACCTCTCTCTCTCCCGCTCTTTTTACGATTACAATTGCGACAATCGTGGAGCGAAGGGTATTGTTTGAGTAGTTGTAATCCGAAAAATATGTGCGTCACAATGCGATGTGCGCCGCACGTCGGGTCACCTCTCTGATGACGGTTATAAAGCGATTATGTTTCGATTAAGGTATCTCAGTCCCATCGGTTTCACGAGTCCAGCTGATCATGAAGTGCGCAGACTTTGTATTGTCGTCATTATGTGGGTGGGTGGGAATGCCGTTACATAATTTGGGATTGTTCGGTTGGCACTTTCACAATACTGTCCACCACGGAGGAATCTGTTGAAAACTGCCTACTTGGATCAAACTAGCTGTGGTACCGAGAGCGGAGCATGATGCTGAGTGATTCGGTTCCTTAATTGGGCCTTAATGCCGTGATTGTGATTTTTGTCGGTTGATCGAAATTCATTCTATGTGATAGCGAACGGTTACAGAAACGGCAAGTAATCAGGTAATTGAAGAAAATGATTAGACTGCGTTTTAGGCTGCCCCATTTTCCTTTGAACGGTGAGTGTTATATCTCCCCTTTCTTCTGGCTTATTTGAAGTAATGCCAAGTTCACACTTGTTTTGGGTGACCCAAAAACCAGAGGAGACTCTCGAAAATATATTCCGTTTCGCCGCCTGCCCATATGCCTTTGTTTATTGGCCATTAAAGCCAAATCAAACAAATCCAAGTCTGGCCAAACACAAAATTACTGCCTTTTGCTGATGTTGTTGCTGTTGTTAAGAGTCGAATCGCGATGGAGAGAGCGCTTGCAGCAAACAATTCGCCGGGTAAATTCACTATTTCTCCTTGGTCTACACTGCACAGTGGGCCAGGGATGCAATTAAGCGGGATGAAAATGATATTTCTGAAAGGAAACTTCACAATATGCTGTCGTCTGATAAAGTAGCTGAGTCAGCACCATTGGTCCTCCCGTGATCGATGTTTATCAAATAAGATCTCGAACAACAGACAATTTGCGGATGTAAAATCCAAATTGTTGTTTTACTTCTTTGAGCAATCGAATGTCACGTCCGGATAAAACTAGACATCTATAAGCGTTTTGATGGTGCCTGAACACTGCTTCAAATTTTCACATTTTATCTATACCAATAAGCCAGTAGCAGACCTTTTCTGGATGACATTAATCCTTGACTAAAACATTGTTTCATAACGGCCATAACGCGTGAGGCATTTTATAGAAAATAGGCGGTGTGTACCACTAATCTGGTTAATTTTGACACTCACGACAGTCAACTAAAACACGAGTTTTCGGATAACAATTTTGTTGGCGAGAAGAAGCTTCAAGTTCACTCACAATTCACATGATCACAAGTATCACTCTCGTTTATTCCTCTTTCTTCAAATATGGAGGTTTGGGGGAGGTTGCTCATCAAATCCGCCCTCTAGGCATTTTGCTATGAGGTACTAGGTGGGTCTCTACCGATTGTCTGTCGATCTGCCAAATATGGAATACGTCTGCATTGAGTTATCTAAAATTATAATAATCCGTCAGCTATATCACAAAACATTGCGATTGGTCGATCGGATTGGAGATAATGAAATCATTGGGTATAGGACCAAGTCTCCCTCGGGGTGGAGCTAAATCGATATTAGTGGAAGCAAAGTTGCCAGAAGGCGCGAAATGCATCTACGGACTCTTATTTTTATCAGGTCCCTCAAGTGTAGTTTTGGGGGGGTTTTTTTTTATTTTTTTATTGTACCCAGACAACACAGAATCGTATATGATAGCGCATATGAGTACAACGTGGAGGCGATATACGTTCATTCGTTCATTTAACTCCATGTTAAATGTACGCATATCGCCTCCACGTTATACTCATATCCGTTATTATATGCGATCTTGTGTTTACTGGGTAATATATAACTAAATGTATTATGCTGTAAATTTTAAATTTCAATCTCAATTTCAGTGAGCGAGATAAGGTGCTATAACCTTGGCAAATTATTGCCAGACTTTTGCTTCAAATGCCAAAAGTCCAAATACGGGCAAATGGGCAAAAAACTAATTTTTCCACCTTTACCCTCCCCAACGTTGAATACAAATTTTTTTTTTTTTTTTTTTTTTTGGGGGGGTTTTGGGGGGGGGTGGTCTCTTTTTTCCTCTTTTTCTTGTTTTGTTGTAGTAGGTTACACTCTTACTGGAATCGCTCTATTTCTAGGAGTCTTCTCTACGGCACATGCTACGCAGTTGGCCTGGCCGGTGAAAGGAAAAAATGACGCATTAAAAAACTCGAGATATTCCAGGATGCTTTCAAGAATTGGCTGCGTTAGTTTGAGATTAGATTAGACTTTCTTCAAATATGGAGGTTCAGTGGAATCATTTGTGAGTAGAAGATATCTTGGATTTAATGAGAGGTACACTTCCCATTATTCTTAGTTAAAGAATTCTACAGATAAGGATAAACATTGAGCTGCGAGAAGCTGTCATAACTATTTTACCTTTTTGAATCGTGTTACTTCTTATTTTCTACCTATAGCGGCAAGTTTTTAATTTCATACATAACACGTGACGTGGATTTGAGATAATGGAACGCGTCGGCTACTTGACATCACAGTGGTTCTGGGTTCAATCCCAGAGGTGAGATTTTTCTGAGGCTAAAAAATCTCTGGTCACGTTTTCCTTCGGGAAGAAAATCCGTTGGTCCCGACCCATATGTTGATGATTGCGATATGTAAGGTGGAGGTGCCTTCCTCTGGTTGTGAATCAGTCTAAGGCTGAAAGACACCTAACAAAAATAAGAAGTAGAAAAAGATGGTGGAACAGGAATCGCATTATCGTGCAATGAGCGGTTCTTATACACAAATTCCATAGAAAAAAATATACGTTCACTCAGAACATCATAGTAATTGTTAGTTTTGTTTCTTATCCAAAAATATAAGTCCCGTATTTTTTTATTTTGTCATTAGGGCGACCATTTTGGCGTTAGAATGGTCCGAAAAAATGACTTTTAATAAACATGCATTTTTTTTATAAAATTTATAACTTTTGAACCACTGGGATTTCAATAACTAAATACGCAAATGAGAGGTAATTAAATATTTTTTAGATCTGAGTTTTTTTTTTTAAATTCTACTGAAATAAACCACCTACACTTTTAAGTTACCTCAACAGCATCCTTACAGTTGGTTTAAATCGGTTCTAAAACTCGATGTTTTAACATATTTTGGGTATTCTACTGAAATAATCCACCCACAATTGTGAGTGGCCCCAACAGCATCCTTACTGTTGGTTTAAATCGGTCCTCAACCTCAATATTATAGCATTTTTTGTATTCTAATGATATAAACCATTCATTATTGTAAGTGGCACCAACATCATCCTACTGTTGGTCTGAATCGGTCTTCAAACTCGATGTTTTAACGTATTTTTGAATTCTACTGAAATAAACCACCCACATTTCGACAAAGATTTTTAATTAGGGCCTAACTGACAAACGTAAACAATGGCTTCTTCAATAAATTTCTCGTGGCACAAAGGCTGCCCATCCCAAGTAACAATTTTAGTTTTATTCCAGCCGTATAGCATTCCTCCCAGCTTTGTTGATAAAACTACATTCAAAACTGTTTTGTCTACCAACACCTCCTCTGCGCTTCTTTAAAGCCAAAATTTGTACAAAGTGGCCCACTCTATAGACGGTTGTAAAAACAAGTCAATAAAACCTTTATAAGACCATAAAGATTTGAAAAATGTTCTAGTGAAAGATGTTATGACCACTTGAGAACCTTCATAAAACCTTTTGGCTGCCATGAAAACCAGCTTGTCAAAAATGGCCACAGCAGTCAAACTTCACTGTGATATCGTGGTTGGTTTTTATTGTTCTGCTTTGTTGGATTCTCTGCTCTTCTGATTCATTTAGCAGTAAAAAAAAAGGTCTAGTGTTGCGGGAAATTTTATTTGATAGCAAAATATCCAAAACAAATTTTGTTTTCTACAGCGTTTAAGGCTCCAAATTATATGCACATTTATTTTTATGGTAAATATTGGCACAAGAGCCGAAAATTAATGTGCCTCGGAAAATATGCGAATTTACAACAACATAAACCAAATTAAAACAAATATATTCGATAAATTAATTTCCTGAAAATTAATGGAATCTAATAAGGTTATCTAAAAGAATGCCGAAATCAGTCTCCGATCTATAGTTTATTTGCATATCATTGACAATTTGATGTATTTATTTTATCACATGTCAATTATTCTTATATTTCAATATGACGATTGGAAAAAAATCAAAGTTTTGCCATAAAGCCAATTTTTCTACGGAATGACTATTATAAAACTATTTGGTCTTATGGCGACTTCCTTTAATGCCAATTTGCCGTTTAGTGCATTTAATGGAGGCAAAATGGTTTTAAAATGCTTTTTCAGCAGACCATAATAAGATAATATTAATGAGTGCTAAAACGGAATTTCAAAAAAGCATTTTACAAGTTCATAAAGTCGAAATAAAGCCTTTGATAGGAGTAACGGGAATTTGATAAACAAAGTTTTAAGATCGTTTTAAACAAGCTGTGTAGGTTCTCATAAACCTGACTAAAATATGAAACCTATTGGCACCTCTTGGTGCCATAATAAAACCAAATTGATTTCAAGTGGCTTTCATAACACTTTAATAAAACTTAATAAAGCTGGATGGTGTTAGCAATAAAACTTGGGATGTAAGTCTTCAATTCTATCGGATAGGTGAACACTTCCTCTTCAAAATGACCGTGGTGGATCGATTAGGACGTTTCAATGACGAGAAATTCGCGGAAAAAGCCATTATTTACGTATGTAAGTTAGGCCCTAATGAAAAATCTTTGTCGATTTGTGAGTGGCCCCAACAGCATCTTTACTGTTGGTTTAAATCGGTGCCAAAATGTGAATAATTTTACTCTGTAAAGAGAATAAACCGGGAGCATAGTTGAATATATATTATTCGTAGTCGACGTCAGTTGAATTCAGCACACCGTTCACCAAAATGGATCCTGCTGTTAACCCATCCATTTCATCCAACATCTCAGTGATTTCTCGTGGAAGTGCAGTGGACTCCGCGGCGTCCTTCAAAGTGAGTATTCCGTCAGCATATTCCTACCGTTTCCTTATTTGACCTGCATTCGGGCGAGGCTGGCGTCGGCATTGCCTTAGTTTGGGATCACCAGTTTTTACACATTGAGGATGTATGCTAGTCCCAAGCATTATCTGTTGGTTCTCTGTGTAATAACAGCTGATCTGGCAATAACGGAGTAGCAAGCTCGGGCGGCCAATCATGCTCAAGCTCATGGTCATGCTTAGGGATGGTCCATAAACCACGTGTTCTCATATTGGTGATTTTCAGAACCCCACCCTTTGTGGTTCTTTGTCCATACATTTTTTTGAAAATTATATGGCGCATGTGTTCTGGCCAACTCCCTTCCCCTCTTCCCTTTCCAAAAAGACAACGTGGTTTATGAACGATCTGCAATGTTTACTCCACGCTTTTTAAGACTGCAGAATTTTACCTCACTTGGTGTTGAAGAATTTTATCTAACAATTCAACGCGTTCTGCGATTGCAGTACAGTCTCAAATGAAACGTGCATATTTAGTGTTGCAGAATTATACCAAACTAGGTATGGATTTTTAACGGATACGATTTACAAACGTGTAAAAAAGAAATTCATGAAGAAGAACATCAATTGTGAACTAAAACTGTTAATGTTATTTCAATTCAAAATTCACTATTATAATTTAAAATTCAATCGAATAGTCGTTATCAATTGGTGAGATTGAGTTTTTTTTCTGAACTATTGAGAGATTTCAATTTTTCTGAACTATTGAGAGATTTCAATTTTTCTGAACTATTTCGTGTATAATACCAGCTTTGTATGTTTTAAAAATTTCAAAACAATTTGATATCCGTCAAACAGCATGTTTTTCGTCATGTTGAGTGTTTTGTTTTTCTAATATGACAATTTTAAATTATGAAATAATTAGCACATCGATATGTGGTAACCGCATAGGCCTTGAAAGGATTTTTTTTAGAAAACTTTATATTAAATTTTGATACTCTGAATCTGAAATTTACGTTAAAATATTCAAGTGAGGTTCAATTTCCACAGAAAATATGAAATATATTAGATGAAATGCATGACTACGCCTAAATGTAGGCCAGACCCTAAAAGTAACTGGACTTCTCTCAAAAAACCATTAATTTTTCTGGCATGGGAGCATTTTATCGGCATTATTCAAATGATGAAGTTTAGTGATACTTGGCCAGACAACAAAAAACCACTGTAAATGGTAATGACATCAGTCGGTGTAACTCTATGGCCGTTTGTTTGAATGTTTGTTTTGAGTGCTACTGAGTACCTGAGTTTTTTTTCAGTAAAATCAACTTTTTGTTATCATAAATATGTTAAATCATTCAATGGAGCCGCATATTCCAATTCCATCAATATTATTGTTGATCTCTTTCACATAAAATTGTCTACGCATCAACTTTAAACGAAACCCAGAACGATAAATGCTATCCCGTTAATCAATGTTACCCCGTTTCACGATAACTCCAACAATCAATATGAAACCAGAAATTTGAAATTCGGTCACTGTTGTAGAACCACTTGGTCTGAAGTACACCTTGCAGGCTGTGAAATTTTACAAGGAGGTGACCTCGGAGTTTAAAAAGACATCATTATTGGAATCCGAATTGTGAAACGTCTCGGAGACGCACCGACATTCCGGAAGTCACAGGAACGCTGGAGAGCTTCGTGTCGATCACGTGTGATTCCGTGGCCAGTTTGAAAGCACTTATGAATTGATACCTGATTGTGATATTGATCCAAACGTGTCATTGGGGTAAACGTGGAAAAAAGTTCCGGAGAAAATCCCGTGCTTGTTAGATATTGGGTTGAAGCTCATCGTCTGGCAAAAACAACGGACGTCGTTGTTGGCCACCGAAAATCATATGGATGGGATGTAGGATAATGGAAATGCCGACTGTGGTGGATGGAATGCTGAAAAACAGTATGATCCTGCACGACGATCGGCCCTCGGGTAACAGTAGAAACAGCTCAGGAAACAAGAGACATTGGTGAGATCGTTCAAAACTTTATTTTTATTGTGATAAAACTTTTATAGTATCGAACATTTCTATTATCTCAACTTGGCATAACATGGAGCTTATGGTACGATATATCCACACATCCTTCCTCCCCTGTAAATTCACAAAATTTGATGTGGTTCAAATCTGTTCATTTGAATCCAACTCATTTTACAGAAGCATCTTTGCGGTTAATGCAACGCAGTAGGCTTGGCTGCTTTGACGTTTGCATCATGTCTTTAATATGCTGCAAGCATCAATATTGACAAAAAAAAAATAATTGGGCGTCATCTAACCCAATTCTTTCCTGGATGTTTTCTCATACTGACTGCGTTTGTATTAGATTAGATTAGATTAGATTAGATTAGATTAGATTAGACTTGAATTAAATTTTATCTGTTTTGATTTTATACCAAAAAACGCCATTAAAATGTCACGAGGCAAACTGATATATCATTTACATCAATTTTTCACTTGTTACTATAAAACCTATCATATTTTGTACTTCATTGAATTTTCAAATGTTAGCTTCTTAACTCAAGCATACTTTGGTATGGTTGAAAAGAATATAGAATCAACTTATTCAGTAAATCCATAGTATGTTAATCAACTGTAATGTTCAGTAAATACCTTTAAAATAAAAATACAACGCAAATTGGATAATACAGCAGGTTTTCATTTATTTATTTGAAGTAAATAAAACCAAATAATGTAAAACATTTCCTGTTATCATTGGTACATTTTAACAGCAAAACAATAACTGAGTTTGTTGTTGAAATCTTGTTTTCATTGCCGCAGTAGCACATCAAGTTGAATGCTCGTTTCGTTTTCAACAGGAGAAAAATGAACATCAAAATAAGTTTTTACTTTGCCCTTACTGATAACAAAACTAATTTTCAATTTGACGTGAAAGGAAGAGTTTTTTGCTCTCAACTTTAACACTTAAAACGACCACAACGACAACAAACTGGGTAATCATTTCCAGCGATATCACATCATCCTATTGATCTATCATCCATTTGATTTCAATCCCCACCTCAGGTATACTGCCTGTTACCACGTGTCAGTCCTATATGGATAAGAATTCCAGCAAATATTAGACTGATAAGCGTTTACAGGCAGTATACATATTTCAAAAATCAAGTCGATTGGTTTAAAAACAGCTGAGTAATGACCAGTGTTCGGAAAATCATTTTCAAATCTGATTTATTGAGTCTCGTTGCGTGAATACAATCATATCTGAGTTCGGCAAGCAAGTCTCATGCTTGAGATTGCCATGAATTTTCGTCACTCATACTCAAAACACAACATCGGTTGTTTTCACGTCGTAGAATTTTGTGAATTTTAAGAACTATGCTGAAGTAGTGCTATTACATAATTTCTTTTGGAAAAATGTCCAATCAAACTTCCATCCAAATTCCATTCGACTAAGTGCTTCAAAACCCTGGTCCTGCTAAATGAAGCTGCAGATGTACAGCATACAGCAAGCCACTGCAACAATATAGCATCCCTAGCCCATAGTGCACCTAATGTGTGTTTAGTGCGGTTGTAAAAGTGCGCCCAACAAGCGGAAAGAAGGTCGAGCGCGCCTTCGGCTTCCATCAGGCAAAAGCAGGCTAAATAAAGTCGGCCTTTTTCCCCGGCTCTTGTCCGACGGGCTGGGCTGTGGGTACGTACATTCGTGATTCGAGTGTTTGTTCAATTGATTGTAATGGAAACGATCAAAAAGAGCTTTTCCCTCCGGTTGGTCCGACCTCCATCTGTCTACCACCAACATCGGAGCGCCGAGCTCTGCTCTGCAAACGTTTGCAAGCAATATTAGATCGCGAGCACAACAGGTTCCTCTAATATACCCAGCAGTCATAACAAGGTTCACCGTCTTCTGGTAGCTGCTCTTGTTCCTCCATACCGCGCGATAAACAACTTGAACAAAAACAAGAGTGCCTAAGCCGGTAACCAGCAGTGCATTCAGAGGGTTGAAGAAGGGGGTGGGGGGCTTTATAACAAATGTTGATTGAGTTCAAACAATCATCCGCACCGCAGCAGTGCAGCCGACTCGGCGCGTGGTTGGAACTACGAACGAGGAAAAATTGCGTAAGATCCGCCCTGAAAATATGTGCAAGATCTCTTTTTAAGGAGAACAATAGAATTCCAAACCGTACACACTGCTGGTGGTGATGCTTGTCTATGGTCTTTCTGAGAGTACAGTTCGGTATGGTTTAAATTCTTTGGCTCTTTGGGGGAGAAAAATCTCATGCTTGGACAACTGTTTGCTAGGTACTCAGCTTGTTCGATTGAATCTTGTTTCATGCTGGCGAAGATGGGCATGGAATACACATGCCATTGAGAAACGCATTTGGAACTGGTTTGGGAGAAGGCTCATTACTGCACGGCCTAGCTTCATCGCTAGCTCAAGTTTTTTGGGTGAATTCTGAGTCAATCTGTTAGAGGAAAAGTTCGAGAACTTTGTTAAACAGTCATCAAACATCGGCAGCCCTTAGTTTGCACCTTTAAATTTTAAGAAATGATCCATAAAAAAATTGAAAGGCGTTCCATAAAAAACGTATTTGCGCCCAGAGCTTTATGATGAAAATCGGGGCTTGACCCGTAACGCTAGTAGATCACCTTTTCGTGGTGCGTTACGGGGTTTTCAGATCTACCACCGAACCTTAGTCCGAATTAATTCAAACGAGGGAACATATTTGTTTTTGTAGTCAAAGGAACGTATATTAGTCCTTATTACATTTTATGTCTTGTGAAAAGCGACAATACTCGGATTGACCCACCGAGGATGAGCTTGGAATAAGGAAAACATGATTAGTCTTCATTTATGCGAATTCTCATTTTCTATTTGATGTTCTATAGTTTGAAGTGGTTAGGACTAGGATTCTGATGTATGGTCAGTATCGGAGTCATTGTTTGTTTTGTTTGCAATAAATCCGGTTTTGACTGATAAAGAGTGCTGTCACTCACAAAGGGTTTAAATAGCGGAAACTTTAAAAAAAAAAAACTCGATTCATAGCCAACAAAACAAACAAAGACAACTGTAAAAAAACACCGAATACTTCATCATTTCTCAATAGTGATGAAGTAACTCGACATGCACTAAACAAAGGATACGGGATATACTACAATAGATCAAATTACTGGTCGCAGTGGTTTATGTCCCGAACAGAGGGCCAAGGGAGAAGGAAAGAGAGAAGAGAAAGAGGGAAAGAGGGAGAGAGGAAAATAATATAATAAAGATAAAATAGAGGGAAAGAAAAAAAGAGAGGGAGGAGGAAGAAGAAAAAAAAAAGAAGAAAAAATAAAAAAGAGGAGGGGAGGAAATAAAAGGAGAGAAGGAGGAGGGGGGGGAGGGGGGGGGAGAGGGGGGAGGTGGTAGAGTGCCATTTGGCAACAGTTTACCGCATAAAAAAGTCCCTGCAGGATGGTCCTAAGCAGCGGAAGCCGGGAAGCGGACGTCCGCGTTTTGCACGCACGCCGAACGTGATCAAATCGGTCCGTGCAAAAATTGCTCGCAACCCGGTGCGTTCCATAAGAAAACTTGCAAAGGAAGCCAATATTTCGGAGAAATCCATGCGGAGAATCATCAAAGAAGACCTGCATGCATCTTCCAGAGCCAGAGTGAAACGCGTTCCAAGAGATTGCTTTCCTTGTTGAAGAAGGAAAAAATGATAATCCTGTTCTCCGACGAAAAGCTTTTCAGCATCGATGCTGTGGCCAACAGCCGCACGGACCGGTTCATTTCACCGCAGAAAATGGAGAACGTTCCGGAAAAAGTAAAATTCAAATTTCAAACCAAACACCCGGCTGGTGTCATGATGTTTGGCTTGGTGGCGTCCAACGGTTTGAAAATGCCGCCTGTTTTCATTGATGCTGGAGTTAAAATCAATACCGAAGTGTATATCGGTATTTTAGAGGACCAAGTGCTTCCCTGGGTGAAGGCCAACTTCTCCAAGGACCAAAACGTTGTCCTACAGCAGGATGGAGCGCCGTGTCACACGTCCAATCGAACCCAACAATGGTTGAACGATAACATGAAGTTTTGGCCGAAGGATTTGTGGCCCCCTAGCAGTCCAGATCTTAATCCGTTGGATTATTCGATTTGGGCATATGTTGAAGCACGAGCCTGCAAAACATCACACCCTAGTGTGAAAACCCTAAAGTCAACCATAACACGCACATGGCAATCAATGTCGGAGGACTACGTCCAAAAGGCATGCTCTGGCTTCCGGCGTCGGCTCGAGGATATTATTAATAAAAATGGAGGGCACATTGAATAAATTTATTTTAAAGGTTTTTATAAAGATAACTGCACTCGAAAATGTTAATATTATTGCTTG